>APFE030701822.1:7185-23547 GCA_000404065.3 Pinus taeda
ATATATAATAAAGAGAAGTATATATGTATTAAATTATGAATATAATAAAAAGAAGTATATATAAAACCATAATACTATGATTTAAACAAAAAAGAGAAACATAATATTATGATAAAAAGGTTGTTAATTTTAGGTATGTTCTATGCTTAGAGCAATTTATTTCAATTTTCACAGTTAGCTCAATATCTTTTCTAGATTAGCAATCACATCAGCATAATAGTAAATCGCAGATAGAACATAAACATAAATCGCAGAAGACAAGCCAAGACAAGAGGACACAAGATGTGGCACAACTAGGGATAGACCCCAGTGTGGGGAAACCCTTGATCAATTCTTCTTATATGTTCTTCAATAGTTCAACAAAGAGAGAGAGAGAGTACATATACAACAGAAGTCAACACTTTGACTTATCTAAATAAGAGCATAGATCATCTCTAAGAAGATGATACATGAGGTGGTTGAACTCGTTGAAGACATGCTCCTTCAACTAATTCTCCAAGGTGAATCCATCACCATGCTGCGCCTATCATTGTGTTGCACCTATCATTGTGTTGCACCTCATCATCATGTTGCACCTCACTATGATGCACCATGTTGCACTCATCATCACTATGTTGCATCTCATCATGCTTCACTAATCATCACTGTACCCATCACTGTATTGTTGCACTATGTTGAGCTCTTCATTGCACTATGTTGCACCCAAATGCATGTTGCAATACCTCATCATCCTGTTGCTGCAATACCTCATCATCCTAGTGCTGCAGTACCTCATTACCCTGATGTTGTATGCATTCTCGTCGCTGCTATATGCCCATCATTACCATGTTGTCCCATTGTTGCACCAATGTCCAGCAACACTGATCTACACCATGCTACACCATCACTACTACTGTGTGCACTATGTTGCACTGTACACCATGTTATGCATTGCTGCTCCTATGTGCTCACTGTACAACATGTACTCATTGTTGCTATGTTGCACTGTACATCATGTACCCATTGTTGCTCCTATGTGCACTATGCATCCTGCTATGCTGCTCCAAGTCTGTTGTTATGTCGCTATTAAGACTATGATTGGTTAGGGCTTTGTAGCTTGTTGCACTAGCCCTTACCCTAAATCAATCACCGAAACTGTACCCAATCACTGCAACATCATCAAGGAAGGGTCCTCTACTTCTCATTTGCTGTTTTGGGCACAAGTCTGCCCCAAAAACTCCCTACGCAACCCTTGTTTTAGGTTGTTTAGGACTGCGGCCTGCCACAGTGACTTGTTGTCACCTACAGCCACCCAAAACAAAGTTTCCTTGCCTCCTATTATTGCCCAACAAACATGCGTCTAGCCCTCTCCCACTCAGCCTCCATGCAAGAGTATTTTTCCCTTCAACCAATGTCTAGAAGGCTCCACACCGCCTCCTCTTCCAAGCTGAAGTTGCCCTAGTCTTGTGACCCAAAACAGAATGCCCTTGCTCCCTAGACCAGGTTTCTATTATCCTCCAAAGAGCTACGTCCTAGATCTAGGTGTGTAGAGCTGCTAGGGCATCATCTAGGACTGCGTTGCACTTAGAGGATTAGGGCTCTTCTTCACAATATGACTGTGTCCTAGATCTAGGTGTGTAGAGTTGCTAGGGAATCATCTAGGACTGCATTTAGAGCATCCTCTAGGACAATGTTTATCCCTTAGAGATTCTTCTTTCCGCTAAAACCCAAAAAGAGTGGAGAAGAAGAAATCTCAAGAGAGATGTGTGTGCAAATGACCTGCAAAGCACTTGTATTTATACCAAAACGTGCAGCACAAGCGGGTGCAGTTTAGTTGCTGGCCGACCTTGACGAATTGTCCCATAACACTAATAAATTCATATCTCCATGAATACTTATCGGAATCGGATGATCTTTAGATCAATCCTACACCTCTCGATGAGAGGAGTCCAAGAAAAATATCAGCTGCCATAAATAAGATGACCCACATGGAGTTTGGCCCTAGTTGCCAATTTTAACACTCCCTCTCAACTAGGGAGAACTCCATCTGCCAAACTGTACTATCTCTGCCATCAGTGCCCTGCACTGCTATGCTCTGCATAGTTGTACCATGAAGAAGAAGAATTGATCGAGAATGTCTCGTACCATTCTCTACTAACCCGAAGTCAGTTCCATATGAAGAGAGTGTGTCATACCACTCTTACTGATCTTAGATCAGTTCCAAAAGAGAGTGAGTTATATCACTCTTACCGACCCGAAGTCAATTTCATTGATCCCAGATCAATATCACAAGAGAGTGTCTCAAACCACTCATACTGACCCAAAGTCAGTTTCATTGATCCCAGATCAATATCAAAAGAGAGTGTCTCAAACCACTCATACGGATCCCAGATCAATTTCAAGAGAGAGTGAGCTATATTGCTCTTACTGTCTCGAAGTTAGTTCCAATTGATCCCAGATCAATATCCATCATCCTAGCATAGGGAGTACGGTAGATACACGATGCGTCCATTGGTACTACTATGGTCCCTATCCTCATTTCCCTGCTCACTAGCCAAATCAGAGGTACTTCCCATGAGTCCCAGACTGCATGGGTAGTATGCCTCGGCAGGAGAACCACTCATCCTGCCCACAAGTCGCCACAGGGTATCACAGGGGAAGGCTAAACCATTCACCCTATACACAGTGCACCACTAGGGGAGGGTGAATTGCCCTATGGTCGCTTGTTGCTCCAAGAAGTACCCCAAGCCCCCCGTAGCTCCTAGAGCTCAATGCATGCATCATACAGGACCCTCATAAGAGGGTCTCTCAATGACTCCAAGTCATTCTGCAAAGTCACAAATTTGACCTTTCCTCGGGGCTTCGACAGAATGTCTGCGACCTGCACATCAGTCCCAATGCGATGGACCCTTCTTGCTCATCAATGTACCATATCCCAAATAAACTGGTACCTAATGTCTATATGCTTGGAGCAATCATAACACATGGGATTCCTCAACAATCAAATCCCTCTCTAGTTGTCACAGAAGATCACAGTGGTATCCATCATGTGTCAAACAGCTCACAGAAGAGCTTCCTCAACCAGGCAGCTTCACATGAGGTCATACTCGTAGCTATGTATTTGGTCTCAGTGATGCTTAAAGCAACTGACTTTTGCTTCCAGCTCATCCAGGATATCGAAGCAAAACCCAAAGAGAACCAACACTCAAAAGTGCTATTGCGATCCTCCACATTGCCTGCCTAGTTAGCATTTGAATAATTATGCAGCTTTACATTTCCGGCAGTGTATCTCAATCCATGAGAAATTGTGCCCTGAAGATATCTCACAAGAGTTTTGGCACCAATCCATTGGGGATCAACCATATATGAGCTCAACATGCTAACTGCAAAACATATATCCGAACGGGAGTTCACCAAGAACATCAATACTAGAATGAGTTTATGAAACTCAAAGGAATTTCCCAAATCAGGTCTGGCATCCCCACCACATAACTTCTGAAATAGCTCCATAAAGATAGTCATGGGCTTGCAGTTCACCATTCCAAATTCATAATCCAACTCCCTCTTACTTTTGCAAATTAGAGGGTCTGCACCTGTCAAAAAGAGGTTGTCCTTAGAAGGTGCCAATATGAGAGGTCTATCATCCACAACCTTCAAGCAAAGGTTTAGATCGGCTTCCTTCCTAGTGAATCTCAGCTTCATTAGACAGTTGTCAATCCTCTCATATCAAGCTGGGGTGTTAGCTCTAAATCATAGAGAGTTGTCTTCAACCTGCATACGTGAGATTCCTGATCATGAATCTCAAACCCCTCGGGTTGTTTCAAACCTGGAGATTTGCTACATGAGGGGAATGGTCCCCTTGTAAGATTTTCCTTTGGTACATCTCGGACATGTACCTTCATTCTCTTCTTGAATTCAGGCATCCCTGTCACCATCTGACTCACATCGGGTAGGGCCCCATAATAAGCAAACCTTCAGTCCTATAAATGAGATATGTCAACTGACATGGTCCCCAATGGACTTTCTATAACCTGATACAAATTGCCAACCCTGAACCCATGAGTAAAAGCATCATTGAAAATTTCATTTTCATACACGTACCTTTCCATCGATGAATACCACCTGAAACCTTTGATTTCCATTGCCGAAATGGACACCAGGTTCTTCTTGCAATCAGGTACATAAAAAGGATTCTTGTAACTGAATCGAGTTACGCTCATTCAATTGAGGGGTAACATTCCCTACACCCTTTCCAGGATAGGTGGCATTGACTCCAAGTATAATTCCACGATTGTTTCCATCTCTACCAATTTAGAGAGAGCACCCTTCTATCCGATGAAGTGTCTTGAAGCACTACAATCAATAAGCCAGATTCCCAAAGAGTCTGGAGGAGAGGGTCAATATAAGATAATGCTTCTCTATCTTATCAGAAACAACATTTGATTCTTCATACCTAGGGTTCCTTGCTTTCTTTGAAGAGTCGATTATTTCCTTGATGACCTGAATTACCTGTCATTCCTCCAATAATTGAAGATATCCCTGGAATGATTGTTATCATCATCAAGTGATGTGTCCCTACCATTTGGACACTCCTTCACATAATGGCCAAACTTATTACAACAAGGCATCTACCTTTCCTTCCACCCTTAGGTCCGGACTTCCCATTGAAGTGATCTTTAGGTAGGCCATCAGAAGCTTCCGCTGCGCCATTCTGATAATATTCTCTGCTTCGACTCCACCCTTAGTGAATTTGAAGAGGGATGAAGAGCCTTTTGTCCTTTCCCAACTGTCTTCGGTGATTGCTCTTTCACTTTGGCTTGGGCTTTGTCTTCACCTCAGCTCTGATACCATGTTAATTTTAGGTATGTTCTATGCTTAGAGGAATTTATTTCAATTTTCACAATTAGCTCAATATCTTTTCCAGATTAGCAATCACATCAGCGTAATAGTAAATTGCATATAGAACATAAACATAAATCGTAGAAGACAAGCCAAGACAAGAGGACACAAGACATGGCGCTAGTCACGGACAAATCCCAATGTGGGGAAACCCTTGATCAATTCTTCTTATATGTTCTTCAATAGTTCAGCAAAGAGAGAGAGCTTACATATACAACAGAAGTCAACACTTTGACCTATCTAAATAAGAGCATAGATCATCTCTAAGAAGATGATACATGAGGTAGTTGAACTCAGTTGAAGACATGTTGCTTCAACTGATTCTCCAAGGTGACTCCATCACCATGCTGCACCTATCATTGTGATGCCCCTCATCATCATGTTGCACCTCACTATGTTGCACCATGTTGCACCCATCATCACTATGTTGCATCTCATTATGCTTCATTTATCATGACTGTACCCATCACTGTACTATTGCACCATGCTGAGCTCTTCATTGCACTATGTTGTACCCAAATGCATGCTGCAATACCTCATCATCCTGCTGCTGCAATACCTCATCACCTTGTTGTTGTATGCATTCTCGTTGCCGATATATGCCCATCATTACCATGTTGTCCCATTGCTGCACCAATGTCCAGCAACACTGATCTACACCATGTTGCACCATCATTACTACTGTGTGCACTATGTTGCACTGTACATCATGCTATGCATTGCTGCTCCTATGTGCTCATTGTATAACATGTACTCTCTGTTGTTATGCTGCATTGTACATCATGTACCTATTGCTGCTCCTATGTGCACTATGCATCATGCTATGTTGCTCCAAGTCTGTTGTTATGTTGTTGTTAAGACTGTGATTGGTTAGGGCTTCGTAGCTTGCTGCACTAGCCCTTAACCAATCACCGAAATTGCACCCAATCACTGCGGCATCATCAAGGGAGGGTCCTATGCTTCTTAGTTGTTGTTTTGGGCACAAGTATGCCCTAAAACCTCCCTACACAACCCCTGCTTTAGGTTGGTTAGGATTGCGGCCTACCATAGTGACTTGTTGTCACCTACATCCAACCAAAACAAAGTTTCTTTGCCTCCTATTGCTGCCCAACAGACATGTGTCTAGCCATCTCCCACTCGACCTCCATGCAAGAGTATTTTTCCCTTCAACCAATCCCTAGAAGGCTCCATGTTGCCTCCTCTTCCAAGCTGAAGTTGCCCTACTCCTGTGACCCAAAACAGAATGCCCTTGCTCCCTAGACCGAGTTTCTGTTATCCTCCAAGGAGATGTGTCCTAGATCTAGGTGCATAGAGCTGCTAGGGCAGCATTTAGGATTGCGTTGCACTTAGAGGATTAGGGTTGTCTTCTTCACAATATGACTGCGTCCTAGATCTAGGTGCGTAGCGCTGCTAGGGCATCATTTAGGATTGCGTTTAGAGCATCCTCTAGGACAGCGTTTATCCCTTAGAGATTCTTCTTTCCACTAAAACCCAAAACAAGTGGAGAAGAAGAAATCTCAAGAGAGATGTGTGTGCAAATGACTTGCAAAGCACTTGTATTTATACCAAAACGTGGAGCACAAGTGGGGGCAGTTTAGTTGTTGGTCGACCTTGACGAATTGTCCCATAACACTAATAAATTCATATCTCCATGAATACTTATCGGAATCGGATGATCTTTAGATCAATCCTACACCTCTCGATGAGAGGAATCCAAGAAAAATATCAACTGCCATAAATAAGATGACTCACATGGAGTTTGGCCCTAGTTGCCAATTTTAACAAAGGCATTATCAACAAATTGAGAGAGGAGAAGGTGGTGACCACCTCTGCAATTTTTGAGCTTATCAAATTAAAAGCAGTGGACAAATTAAGAGGCAGTGGAGTAATCTCTCGAGCATGAAAGGAGGAAAGGACTACTGAAAAGAGGGGAGAAAATTTTATACAGAGAGAGGTAGAGGAGGAACTTACAGGAGAAAGACACAGAGAAGAACTGAGCAGTTGTTCTTGAAGCTTTTGGGCACGGGGGCCAAATTACTTCGAATTTGAAGTATTTTGGAGTTGGATACCAAGATTGTACCCAGTTTGGCTGGGAGGTTTTTAGTCTTTTGGTAACGGGAGCGAGAACTAGAGCAAATCAGAAACATCTTCAACCACAGAAACCCCAGGTAGGTACTCAATATCAAATTGATTAATTATGTTATTCTGAATGGTTATATCTTGTTAAAATTTTCAAATTTAATGCTTTACAAATTCGTCTATGGTTGTTATGAGAATAAGGGGGATGAGGGGTTTGAGAAACAACTAATATGGAGAGTGACTAATGAGCGATGGAACAATACACTCCATCATCCCATTCATGCTGCAGGGATCTACTTAAATCCCGTGTTTTCTTACTCTTCTTGTTTCATATTTGGTGTTGAGGTCATGGATGAAATCAATATGCAATGCATCCTACTCTAACATGTCTATAACACAATGTCAAATACCCAAGAAAGGGGTAATGTGACTAGCCTTGACGGGGTTAGGCCAAAGCTCGTCATCAAGTCTTTCTATGTAGTAATCTCCCTCACCAACCTTACCATGGATCTGGTTTTTATCTACCAACACTACTTCCCCAACCTTAAAATCTTTCTTAGGCTTCTACACCCACTTATTCTTAGGCTTATTCTCTTTAGGGTTAGGTCTTTTAAGGATGCAGACGTTTTGGGGAGGATGAGTGGCAAGAGCGTTTGGTTCCTCAAGCATGGGAAGCTTATCGAGATATGGAAGAAGACCAAGGTCCTCAACATGCGTTGGAAACTGGAGCTCCCTATAAAGAATGAATGGATTCCTATCACGCAACGAGATGGTGGCGTAGGATAAGTCCATCTGAAGTTGACCACCCACAGTGGCACCCCGTTTTCTAGATAACAACATTCCCCAAACATCAGGTATATCAATAACCACAACATCCATAAGGAGAGATGTCATCATTCATAGCTAATGCTACTTTTAGATCTTTGATGAGGCCCTCAATGGGAATAGATCTAGAATCAAAGCCACATATATTCTTATATTTTCGAGTGATATTTAACTTGAGTTGTTTCATAACCTTTAGCGGCATGATATTTGCAAAAGCCTCTAAATCCAACATGAAATTGTGAAGCGGTTTATTTATGTTCAAGGTCGATATGAATGGTTCGTGGTCGAGATTGGTTTTGGTGAAGTGGATATTTTGCAACATAATAGGCGGGTCCTCTTCATCAAGCCCTAAAGCTTTCTTCACTTGGCTTCTTTGAGATCGGACCTTTGCAATCTTCTTTATGGGAACTTGCATACTCATTTTACTCACAGCAAAACCTGCATCAATGTCTAATTCTACTTCTTTACCTTTAGTCTTGTTCTTGGGTTCTCGTTTAGGAGGATCCTTTTTGTCGTTATCCTTTTTAGGGGAATCCTTCTTTGGGGGCTCCTTAGGAGGAAGATCCTTCCCTTTTGATGTTTTAGAGCTTGAGGAGGATTCTGTCATTCTTCTAGAATATTGCAATCCTTTAAACCTTCCACTATCCTCAACATTCAGTATAGGTTCACCTTGTTGTTATTTACATTTTACTTCACTGATTCAAGGTTAAGTATATGTGCCACCTCACATGATGTTGAAAGTTTGGGATTCATTAACTAGATTCATTTGCTCACCATCATCCTCATCTTCACTCTCTTCACTAGAAATATCACTTTGATATTCATCGAAAGATGAATCCTCTTTCCCCACTGTATTGGTCGGGGCTAAGATATTAGGGACATTTGGTTGAGCCTGCTTACCCTCCTCATCATGTTCCTTGACAAAGGGTTTGTTCTTTGAAAGGAAAGTGGATCTTTGCCCCTTTTCCAGGGCAGTGGACTTGTTCATATACATCCTATCCCTAGCATTCATGTCATCAGATAGATTGTTAACTTTCTTACACACAGTGACCAATGTTTCTTCAATTTGGTCCTTGGCCTTGCTCTTTTTAGTTTCAACTTTGGCCCTAGGGAAATTGAACATATCAATATGAGCGGCATTTAAATTTCTTTTTGTTGGAGAATGTAACTAGTTTCGATCTTCATAATTTGTACCATTATGTATGTTTTATGTATAAAGGCAAAAGAAAAGAAAAAGAAATATTATTATTATTTTGTAGATAAGCATGTTCTTCTTGCTTCTAGGTCTTTGAGTCAAAGAGTCAAAGTCCTATTTTGAATCTAGTGTAAAAGAAAGAAAAATAAACTTTTAAATGTAAATTTTGGGGCAGAAACCCCTCTAGATGCCAAGTTGGCCTACATGTCAAGTCGGCTCCGCGCCAATGGACGTGTCTATTTGCACCCCCTCTAATCTATATACATAGAGGGTAGATGGAACTCATTCGACACACATTTTTGGATGGTTTTTAGTCTGAAATATCGTAGAGAAGATGGAGAAGATGAGGAAGGCCGAAGTCTGGAAGAATATCTGCCTCGGTACATCTCTTGTTGTTGATTTCTTGATGATGAATCTACTGGAAGGAAGAATCATGTGACTTGGCATCTCATTTGATCTGATTCTATAAGAAGAGATTTTTTGGGATTTCCCCTTGGAGGGGTTTCGCCCTGGCTTGGATATATGGTGTTCTATTATCTTTTGCGATCTTCATGTTTTATGATAATTGCTTGATGAAGAATGAAAGAATAATAACAAAATGCTAACAGTTTCTCAAGTAATAAATAATGTAATGGAAATATAATGATAAGATTGAAAACCTCTCGATTTCCAACATGGTATCAGAGGTAAGGTTTGTGAAAAAGGAGGCTAAAGATCACTTCTGATGGCTTGAATTCATGAACTAATGCATCCTTGAAAGAAGAAAATAAAATTTTGTGGAAACCCTAAACATAAGGTCTGCAAGTAAATAAAGGTCAGAAGCTTTTGAAGAATTGTTCTATTACATCGTAGCTTGCTCTTTTCACATAATAATGGATTGAATCTCCTATATCCAGTGGTTCTCGGATCTCTGTGGATTTATGTGACACAATGTCTAGCACGAGAGAATTGCATCTCCGATTAAATATTGCAATGGTTCATTTATATAGCATGCAATGGATTGAACTCACTGTAGCACTATAGAAATTTGAGAGCTCGTATAATCTCTGTGAAAATAGCTTGTATTAAATCCTTCCTATGGATTGATATTCTGACATGTATCAACTTGGGTCGACACATATGTTATAAAGTTCACATTCATGGCTAATTACAAAAGCCAGTATAAATAACTTTTGTATAATCTCAGAAGCCTGCATACTTTGTGGCATCATTTTTTAAATAGATCGTTCTCGCACCTATAAGTTGATATTGTGAGATTGTAATTTATAGCGGATCAAATAGAGGTTCGCACACATGACCAAAGGGCATCAAAACACATTGCACTGCAGCAACATAAATCCTTTACATATAATGGCTCGTTCGCATCGATATTTTGATACAATAGCTCGCATGTTTTATTTGTATATGGCACATAAATGTGTAGGGTATTATTGATTCGTTGATTGAGGCCTACATTGGTATGGTGTTATTGATTCGTTGATTGAGGCTTATAGCTCGCATCTGATAGATATGGCTCGAAGTACAAGGTAATCGTACTCGTCTCTGAGGATTGACCATATCACAATGACTATGAAGTTTCACGATGGCATCACTTGTGTTGACTAAAATATCTACACAGTGATATCAATAGTCTCGAATTTACTGTAGCTCTAAGTAGTTGTAGTTTGAATTTTGGCATCATTCATGGCTCACATCCATGATTGCGAGGACCTATTGACATATACAATATAGTGGCCTGACAACTCATAATGCTTAAGGGCTTGTATCACATTATATGGTGTATGTGTGGCTCAGCTATCTACTATATGAATTGATTTGATGCTTTTATGGCTCGTTGAGGCTCATCCTATATTCATGGACGTAAGATAGTGACAATGACAGTGACTTCATATTACACAGTGATCGATTCATATAAGGAGGCTAAAATTTATCATGAAGCCAACCTATAGTCAAAATATATATGGATCAAAAGAACTATGAAAGCAGTGTTTGGTGAAGTCAGCTAAAGCTCAACATAGGAAAAGTTGGGGCACCATTCACATGTGAAAAGAACTAGATCTCTGCAAAGAAGAAGGTATGAGGTATATACAATATTTTTGTGCATTTCTTGTTATGTGCCTAGAATATGGTAATGATCTTTTGAAAAGGGTCTAAATAGTCTTTAGGTTTTTTACAAGCATATTTTGTATGATTAAAATCTAGGGTTTATAAATCTTTCATTCTTAAAGAATTTTGGTATCTAAGGTTTATGAAAACATTAGATGGGATTTGGATTAGAAAACCCCTGAAAAGGTGAAAAACCCTAATCCTAATTGGTTATTTCCTCTAAACCCTAGCTCTTAATATCTAGGGTTTGCAAGAAGAATCTAGGGTATATGATAAAACCCTAACGAGGGTTAAGTTGGATAAACCCTAGGATGTGACACCAAAACCCTAGGGTTGATATTTCCGTTGAAAGTAAAACCCTTATCAAGAGTAAGGTCAAGGAATTTAGAGTTTGTATTTAAAAACCCTAGGAGTTTACCCTTTGAGATACCATAGAAACCCTAGATTAAAATATTTGACACCATGCTCTTGTATTTGTATATTATGCTTGGTTATGCTTGTCAGTGAACACTGCAGGTACATAATAAAGGAAGCAAGACAACAAGGATGGCAATGCAAAGCAATTCTTATGCTTGTTAATGAATTCTTGAAAATGATTAGCATGATGGAAAGAGGGAACTGTAAGGACCCTAAAGGAATTGATGATAACAAGTTCATTGATAATTAAAAGAGTAAGCATGCATCGTTGCATTTTCTAAAAGAGACTTTGTGTTGAAGAATGTAACTAGGTTTGGTATTCATAAATTGTATTTGAATCATAATGAAATGTATTTATCAAAAGAAAGAAAAGGGAATTTTTATTATTATTATTATGACTTATTAAAGCATGGGTTTGATGCTTAGGTCATCATGTTATAGGTCAAAGTCCCCATCGAGGACTTCTAGGTTTTGTTGAGTCATTAGAGTCATTGTCCATTTTATGAACCCTTCTTGGGCTTTTGAATCATGTAAAAAGAGTTATTATTGAGTAAAATAAGTCATTTGCCACCTCCACACCAAGTCAGCCCTTACCTGATCAAGTCGACCTACATTAGGGTAATCGACCCAGAGAAGAGGTAATAAATAAAGTGCAGTTTGATTGATTTGGTGCGTCACACACACAAGTTCGATATCCAGCAGAAGGAAGCAGAAGAATATGAAATTACAAAAGAAATAGAAGGATATTTGTTGGAGAAGGAAATCGAAGTTTCTCGATTGTTTACTGGGCTATTTGTTGGAAGGTCGAAGTATTGCATCAAGGTCAAGTTTCTGTTGTTGCTTCTAGGTCGAAGTGTTGTTGCTACTAGGTCGAAGTTGCTACTAAGTCAAAGTTGCTACTAGGTCGAAGTTTCTGCTAATGAGTCGAAGTTTTTGTTGCTGCTACTAGGTCGAAGCTTATGTTGTTGCAATTGGGACGAAGATCTGCTGCTACATCTAGGTCGATGTTGTTGCTAGAAGGTTATCATCTGCAAAAGAAGGGGAGGGTTGAATTGGTGGTTGGAGGAAGTTTATATCTAGGTCAAGGAGTCTTGAATCATCTCATGAAACTATTGAAGGAAGAGTTGTTAACTGGGTCTTCCCCTAGATAGGGGTTTTTCCCTGGTTGTTCGCCTACATCTGGTGTCTTTGATCCTCGTGTTATGATTTTGATAATTACTTGATGAACTAAGATAAAAGAACAAAAGAAAAGTTAATAAGAACATAAGAATATCACAAGTAATTATCAACATATAGAAAATATTCTTCCTTTCTGATTTTCCAACATGGTATCAGAGCTAAGGTAAAGAAGAAGGAAAAAGGCATCCTGAAGATCTATTGAAAGGAGAATAAGGAGTTTTTAAAAGGTTTGTCTGTGGGGTGCGGAAAATTTCTCACTAGATTTTTGCCAACATTTTTCTCTGTAGGATTTCCAGATTTCGGCATCCAGTTGTACTGAGAATTTCTCACTGCTGCTTAATAATAAAACCCTCAGTTGTTGCACTGGTTTTCCCGCATTGGGGTTTTCCGAGGACTTGTCCAAAAATAATTGTGTTAATTTTATGTGTGTGTGTGTTAGCATTTCTCAACTTCCTACATTTTATTTTTCCCTGGAATTTTATTTGTGAAGGTTGCAGTGTATTTATTTCGATATTTGTCGTAGCAGATAAATTCTTAATTAATTAACAATTAGGAAAAATAATATTAGTTGTTGCAATAGGGTTCCAATTTGGAATTTTCGCATGGTAACAAAGCACAATTGATCAACTAGAGAGCTCAAAGGCAAAAGAAAAGGAATTTCACTGCTCAGTAAGGGCAGCAGGCCGAAATTCCCAAGGGCAGTGCAGTCATTCTACCAGAAGGTCGAGTTACTTGTGGAGGTTCGATTTTTCTGATTGAGGGGCAGAAAAATTCTATATTTCCAGATCGAGTGATTCCAGAGGCAGAGGGAGCAGCTCAGTACTTTCGTTAAGCAGATCTCTAGCTTGATGCAAAGGTTTTTGCAGTAGTTCGCTAGAGCAAAACTAGTGTCGAGGTGGAAGAGGGAAGAGCACACACAGAGGGAAAATTTTCCTCAGGGAAATTCTACTATCAAGAAGTTCGATTTTACTTTCAGATCTGCAGTATTTGTGAACATATCTTCTCACTCCAGAAGGGAGTGTGAATAGCAGAGTAGTAGCCGAGCAGAAGGAAAGAGGAAGTTTTTGACAGTTCGTTGAGATGGCCACTGCTGGGCTTCGTGATCAGGACAGGTTAGATGGAGCTTCCAACTACATCATCTGGAAGGCAAGGATGTCCTTCTTTCTAGATGAATATGGCTTGAAAGCCTATATCGATGCAGTGGTGGCGGTTCCTCGGGATGCAAATCAGCAAAAAGAATACAAGGAGGAGATGGCGCAAGCGAAACGGTTGATTCTAGATGGAGTCTGGGATCATGTTCTTTCACATATAGCTAGCAAAGATACTGCCAGGCAAATGTGGGATGCTCTCTCCACATTGTACCAGGGTACTTCCAAGCAACGGAAGATGTACCTAGAGGAGAAGTTGAGACTCATCCGGATGCAGAAAGAGGAAGGCATAGACCCCTTCCTTACCAGGATTCAGGAGGTCCGAGACGAGTTGTCAATTGTTGGGGCAGCATCTCAACCCATAAAGCTGTTGGAATTTACAGGGTAAGTTCCTCAGACATAACACCAAAAGGACACCGCTCACAAACTGATCACAGATCAATACACCAGTATTTTGACGTGGTTAAAACCCTCAGAGAGGGAAACAGTCCACGGCCTGCGCCAGTGTGGCTACTACAGGAAATTTATTAATAAAAGAATGAAAATTTACATAAGCTTCTCTCATGCACGGTTAACCTACAAATGACCCTCCATGCGCTTTAAATAGAATTCATGGACCAATCGGGTGTCAAGCCACGGATCAAGTGTCGGTAATACCGAGGAGAGAAGGAACCGTCGGATCACTACATATCGTGACCGTCGGATTGTAAGTTACAAAATGTACAACGGTAAAGAAACACACTTTACCTAACTCTATACCTAACTCTATACTAGACCAAGTTGAACTTAACTATTTCCTATGTGTCGGCATATCTTAACATCCCCCCTTAAGAACAACTTGGGATAGGATTGAAGGATTTACAATATGACACAATAGGAGAAGGAAGGAGGCACTAGAGCCTATCCCCCCTTAGTGACAACTTCCTGAACTCCAAGCATATATCGAAGTTTAGTGAACTTCGCCTCTGTGAGAGCCGTTGTGAAGACGTCTGCAACCTGATCATCTGTTGAACAATATTGCACTTCAAGAACATGGTCATGAATGAGCTTTCTGATGAAGTGCATGTGTAGTTCAATGTGTTTGCTGCGCTGATGCTGAACTGGATCTTTGCAAAGCTGAATGGCCCTTTGATTATCACACCAAAGTGTAGTCGGATGCTGCTGCTCAAAGCCAAATTCTGATAGGATCTGACGAAGCCACAAGGCTTCCTTACTAGCTTCCACGGAACCACGATACTCTGCTTCTGCTGACGAAAGAGAAATGGCAGCCCGTTTCTTACAAGCCCATGTAATAGGTCCTGAACCAAGAGTGAAGACATAACCGGCAGTAGACTTCCGATCATCAGGGTCACCAGCCCAATCAGAATCAGTGAAACCAACTAATAGAGGAGTTGCTTTGGCACTGTAATGAATCCCAAACTGTATTGTACCTCGAACATAACGAAGTATTCTTTTAGCTGCTTTCCAATGACTTTCACGGGGGTTTTGCAAAAAACGAGCAAAAAGGCCAACAGCAAGGAAAGGTCAGGACGAGTATGGGTTAAATACAAGAGTTTTCCTACAAGTTGACGGTATAAGGTAGCATCAACTTCAGGAGAAGTACAAGAGACTGAAAGTTTGACTCCAGACTGAAAGGGAGAGGGAGCTGGCTTACAATCTTCCATGTGAAAATGACGAAGAATATCACAAGCATACTTGGACTGGGAAAGGGAAATACCCTCCTTGGATTGCAAGACTTGAAGACCGAGAAAATAGTGTAAGTGTCCTAAGTCTGTCATTTCAAATTTCTTTTGAAGGCTGGACTTCACATCGTTTATAAGGTTGGGATCACTACCAGTAAGAATAAGATCATCAACATAAAGAACAAGGATGATAAGAGAGTTGCCCACTTTCTTGGTGTAGACAGTATTGTCAGAATAACACATAGAAAAGCCAGATTCTAAAAGAAAGCTATCCATTTTGGCATACCAAGCCCGAGGAGCTTGCTTGAGACCATAAAGAGATTTCTTAAGTCGACATACAAGGCTGGAGTCTGTTTGGATGAAGCCAATGGGTTGTTCCATATAGATTTCTTCATGCAAGTCCCCATGCAAGAAGGCAGATTTAACATCCATCTGATGGACTTCCCATTTTAAAGAGGCAGCAAGGGAAAAAACAAGGCGGATAGAGTTCATTTTGGCAACAGGGGAGAAGGTTTCAGTGTAGTCAATGCCTTCAACCTGTGAAAAGCCCTTAGCAACAAGACGAGCTTTATGTTTATCAACTTTCCCATCTGGTCCATACTTTGTTCTATAAACCCATTTACATCTAACAAGTTTGCGTCCCTTTGGTAGAGGAACAAGATCCCATGTATCATTTGCCAACAATGAATGATATTCTTCATTCATAGCTGCTTCCCAATGTGGATGGCCTTAAGCTTCTGCAAAAGTGTCAGGATCATGATTTACTGGAGCTTGAGCCAGTAAAGAAGAGGCTCTTTCAAACTGAGAACGTGTACGTCGCTGATCTGTAGGATCACCGGCAAGATCACCTGCT
>APFE030701827.1:796-49700 GCA_000404065.3 Pinus taeda
TAAGACAAAATTCGTTTTTACTTCCTATAGTTAGACCAGGGACTGCTAAAAATAGGAAGGGACCCAGAAATGCTATTTTTAGAAGTTTCTATTTTTAGCAGTTTCACCTCTCACCCAAGGTGGCCAAAATTATCATTTGCCAAACTGCTATTTTTAGAAGTGCTATTTTTAACACTTCCTAAATTTAGCATTTCTTGTTGCACACTTTTTAACATTTGGTATTTCAGTTCCATTAATGTGTGTTTTCACAATGGGGCTTCCTGAATCTAAATATTTTTGAATTGTAGTCTTCCCCATCATGATATATGCAATTCTCCCGACTAGTTGAATTCTTGCTATTTCTTTTCTTTTTTTTTCCTGATCCTTGAGTACTCAATTCCTTAATTGCTTTTGCAAAAATCAATATTCTTTTATTGCTTGTAATAAAGGACTTTTTATACAGACATTTTTCAATTCATCTAACATATCATAATCAGGCAATATGATTTGTTTTTCTACTCCTTTATCAATTTTCAACCTTTTAGGAAAAGGTGGTCTTGAGATAGATATTGAAGGTTGTTCTATAATAGGACTATTATTAGAATGTGTAGGATTTTTTTTCAATATTTTCTTTCTGAGGAAAGGAAATCTGTTCTTCAGAGTTATTACTATCTTTTTGAGAATTCTTTTCTGTTTCCTCAATAACAACAGATGATTTCTTCCTTTCTAATACTCTACTAGACCTTAATTGAACATTATTCAGATCTAATGGAGTTATCATATAAGTTTGAGGATTTTGTCCTTCGAAGTTGTAAACAGGTTGTGAAGTTTTATTGTTTTGATTTGGGAGTGGTTGAATGGGTAATTGATTTGATCTTTGTGGAAATGGCAAAGAAATTTGTGGATTTTCATTTTGAGCTTGAGCTTGAGGTAACTGATTGGTTTGAGGGAAGTATTGTGGTGTAAAATTTAGATAAGGTGGCAGATATTGTTGATATTGAGAATATCTTCCATAAGGATTTTGCAATCCTTGATTCCAAGTTTGTGGTTGAGCCCAAGGCTGCCATGGCATAGGTGGATTCAAATTATTTTGTGAAGATTGTGAAAATTGTTGAGGATTAAAACCTTGAGTTTGATTTGTTTGAGGATTTTGCCATGGTCTTTTGGAAATAAAGTAAAGAGGGTCTACCTGATTTGGCATTCCTTCTTCACTAAACATAGCCTTAAGACCTAGTATAGAGGGACATTCTTTTGTATCATGATTTTCCGCACATATACACAAGTTTCTATGCTTTTTAAATCTAAAGGACACTCTCTCAGAGCATGTTTCTTTTCTACACCTAGGACAAAAGATGGATAATGTAGCATTTTCAACTTTATGCTTGTTTTGTATTTTTAGGGTGTCAATTTGCTTACTGAGACTGCCAAAAATATTTTTTTTAAAGTTATCAAGCAAACTACCTATTTCTTCCCTACTTACTGTCCTAGCTGCAGATTTATTTACTCTTGATAAAAGAGGATCCCTTGGACTTTTCCTTGTTCTTGCTTTACCTTTTGAAATATGTACACATAGATCAAAAATATATGCAAATGGTAACCAAGAAATATCTCCTTTTCCCATTAGATTGAGAATATCAATCCACTCATCTTTAATGGATTTGAGTAAGAGAGTTTTCAAAGTTTCCTCATCTAGATTATTCGTTTTTTCCCTTTTGATATTATAAATAAATCTTTCGATAAAGTCTTCAAGATTCCCATCTTCTTTTTGTACCATTTTGAAGACTACATCTTTAATGGTATGAGGCATACAATAATCCTTGTATTTCTCCAAGAATGCATCTTTCATTTGTGCCCATGTTATTATAGAATTCGTTCCTACACTCATAAACCATTTTAATGTTGAATCCTTTAAGGTGGCAAGGAACAATTCTAGTTTTTGAGCATCATGCAAATAATCATATGATCTACATAATACTTCAAATTCAAAGAGAAATGTCTTTGGGTCTTCACTTCTTATTCCATGAAAATTAGGGAGGATAAAAGGCGAGATGTTTTTCATTATTAATGGTGTATCCTCATCAAGGATAGGGGATCCAAAAGGTTCCGGATCTCCTCTTCATCTACCTCTACCACCTCCTCTTTCACCTCCTGTATTTCCTCCTCCTCCTCCTCCAATCCTATGTTGTTCACCATTGACATTGTGTACTTCTCCTTCACCTTCTTCAACCATGATGGATTTCTCAGAATAAATATCCGGTTCTACAACATGATTATCTACCTTTTCTTCTAGTTCTTCTGGTTCCTCTATCAATCGCTTGAAGTAGGTTTCTTCTTCCTCTTCTTCAGTAGGAAATTCCAACTCTTGAGCTAGAAGTTGTTCTCCAGTTGAATATAGGAAAATTATTCCTATTGTTGGAGATGTAGGATCTACTTTGATTACAACTTCTATTGATGAAGCTGGTGAACCTTTAGGTTGGATTTCATATCTCAAGACTCCAGGAAGTCTATATTGGCCTGTTATGGATGAAATTCGAGTTTGTGTGGGAGGTGTGGCACTATGTGGTCATTGTGGAGTGGACGATGATGTGGGAATTAAAATTCTTCCTCGACCTACAAATGCACCTCTAGAGTCTCTTTCCCTATGCATATCATGTTTTTATTTGATTTTTTTTTAAGGCTTCTATTTACACTTCCCCGACAACGACGCCAAAATGTTTGGTCAATTTAATGTTCATAAATTGCAAGCATAAATTATCGACCAGAGTTGGTAAACTTATGAAGTGAAAGAGCACTACATATGCTAGAAGCCTTTCCTTTAGTTTGTAACACGATGGTTATATTTGTTTTGGGATTTTTGTTGTTATCTAGGTTCCTATTAGAATAGAGTTAGATTTCTACAAATTAATAAGTGGAGGTTAAGCTATTGTTAGACTGATTTACTAGGTCATACCTATATTAAGTATCGTTATAAATCATCTTATGTTAATCATTCTACCATTATGAATCTATCCTAAACACCTTGATGTTATAAAACAGAGTATTGGAATTCAAATGATTCTAAGAGCAAGAAAACGATCCTTCAAAAGCTGTCTCCAAAGTATACACAAACTCTGATTCCAAAAAGCATGAAAGTAATTTTCTAACGCTAATTACAGAATATATAAAAGTTTTGATTCTAAAAGCATAAAAATACTGACTGTAATTAAGCGAAAAATGTTGAAGAACTAAACCATCAAATGATTATGAAGAAATATAAGTGTAAACAAAATAACGAAATGATAAATGAAATAAAGAGATTTAACTGAGTTATAACGAAATGATGAAACAACGAAACAAGGAAACTAAACTAAAATGAAATGACAATATGATAACAGAAGAAACAAAATGAAATAACTAAGCCTCGACTGTCTACAGGGGCCCTCCGCATATAGTAGGTGTAAATCATGCTCACATATGCATCGAATAAATAAAAGGTAACTTTAATTCCATATGAGAACAAAAGTCTGTTTCACAATTCTTCAGAAATTTAACTATTAATTCCTTTTTTATCCTTTACAGCAGATACATGTTTATATATAAAATGCGTGTTCAACATT
Organism: Pinus taeda; assembly: GCA_000404065.3. Taxonomy (NCBI): domain Eukaryota; kingdom Viridiplantae; phylum Streptophyta; class Pinopsida; order Pinales; family Pinaceae; genus Pinus; species Pinus taeda. The sequence goes on from APFE030701827.1 coordinate 4,372, forward strand.
TTGAGACTTCTACGCCTACAAGTCTTTTAATTAATCCTTATTCAAATTTGAAACTTAACAGTAAAAGCGTTACCTCGACGATTTTCTATTTGGAAAGCAAATCGAATAAATGTGATGCATTCAGACTTCTACTGCTACGTGTTTGACCTGTGCCTTTGACTACGCCAATATGTGATTCCTTTAGTGAATTGGCTCGAGCGAATAGGAGGAGATCCATGAGGGGATCGATCTTCAACCGCACATGTGCTTCTTTGCTTTGTTGGCGCACTAGAACCGCGCAAACCATGGAGATAGCTACATATTTATAAAATTGCTGCATAATCATGCTAATTCTGTAGCCAATGCAATCTTTAACATAATAATAAGGCACATTAACGAATATGAAAAATAATACATATGAGATCTTTTACCTTATCAAAATCTATTATTCACTGATTTATTTAGTTGAGAGTGATGATGAAAAAGAGGAAAATGGAGGAAAAATGGTGTTAAAACAAAACAATTATGGAACTCTACAACCTCCAAGGACAATCTTGCCAGGGTGGCAAGTTGTGCCTCCTTTCTCTGTAGTTGGTCTCTCAGTCTCTTGTTTTCTAACTATAGTTGCTCCTTCATGATTGATTCCTTTATCTGCAAGTCAACCAATTCCTTACCCATTTGTTGCATATTTTCCTCCATGAGGCCCACATCCTCTACTTTCTTGGATTTTGCAAATTACATCCATCTATGAATTTTGTCTCTCTATTTTTGTAACTCAAACAGGAGGGGAATTTCAAAATTTTTAGGTTTAATTCTTCTCGCTTCAATAAATTTGTAATAGGACCCAAGATCAAATTGTGGATTAGTCTCTTGGAATACTTGTGGACCTTCTCCCTCCTCTCGAGGTGTTGTTGTCCCTTCTTGTAGCACTTTTTCTTCATCTTGTAGAAACTTTGTTGTTTCCTGCAGCAGATATGTTCTTTCCTGTAGCAAGGAAGTTTGTGCCTTGAGTTTCTTGGTTTTGATTGCCCTAGTGGTTAGCCTTCTCATGGGTGTCAAAAGTTGCTTTCCCTTGGCTTTTGGGGAGGTAGCCTCCCCAATTTTCCTTTTCCATCATCCCAATTCTTCTTCACGGTGGCTAACTAGTTCATCAATTGTGATTGGGGCTGTCGAAGAAGGTTGAGGCTTCCCTTGTTTGATTTTGTTGCTATTTATTCTTTTAAAGTATAAGGGGCCTTGCATGGGTTTCCTTATCTTGAGTTTGATAGGTGTGCTAAGGGTTTCTAAAGTAGCAACCACCTCTTGTTTTTTTTCCCTTTTGAGAGGATAATTTGTTGCCTTTGTTTTCCCTTCTTCTAAGGTCTATAGGGCTCTCCAAGGGTCTATTTTGTTGATTCTTTCTACCCTCTTCCTTCTTTCCCCTCTTCCCCAACTTCTCCTTCAGCCTCTTCTCCCTTCTCTTTAGAATCTTCCTCTTATTCTTAGGCCTCCCCTTCTTCTTCTTGCTTACATCCAACACTAGATTTTGTGGTCTCTTCATGTTGTTTTGGGGTTTGGGCTTGTGTCTCAATGAAGGCCTCCCTATCCATGTCCACAAAACCAGTCCATAACACAATTCTCGTGAGGTGGCTTAAGTCATTCATAACAATGATACTTATTAGGCCATGATGGGAAATGTACTGGTGCTTCCCTTCCCTCACCCTTTGGCTCAATTTGATAATGGACTGAAGGAGGAAATGTGGAACACTAAGCCTGCTTGGAATTTGCAATTATATTTGGAAACTTAGCTCATAGAGTAGCCTAAATTGATAGGAATATATAAAACTCAATCTCCATTCATAAGAATGTACTTGAGTATGTTATAGGCCACTTCATCCCAAGGGTAAGGGAGACTCTGCCTTCTTACTCCATTTTTGTCTTCAATAGGCTTCTCTTCAGGGAGGAAGAAATTTCTTTTGTTTGTGATGGCCTTTGTTCTATCTTCCTTGCCCCATTTGACTCCTAGAGGTATGGTGGTCACTCTGCTAATGAGTTCTGCATTCAAGTGGATGGAAATTCCCCTTACAATAGTGGTGACACTATCTTCTTATTGAAAATGAAGGGCCATGGAAAATTCATGGGTTACCTCATCATCATACCCTTTCAATTTTTCAAAGAATCCCATCCAGCGGTGTCTTAGGAAGATATCTTTGACAAGGGATGGTTATGGATTCTATTGGTGTATGTGGGTTCTCTTGTATTGAAACTTCCCTCCATGGCTCCTATTGTTGCTTCCTCAAGTTATTTCAAAGATTTTTTTTCTGAACAATTGTGTTCTGAGCATCCTAGGGTCTCAAGGTAGGGTAAGGATGTTGGCACCTCTTTTCTAGTTAGAGAGGGGAGAATTATATTCCAAGCTTCAAAAGGAACTATATTTTCTACCACCTTGCTTTCTTCTTGTAAAAAACAAACTTTTTCAAATAAGTCAATTTTGTAGGGGTTTGCTATAGGATGTCTATATATGCAGAATTTCACTTAATAATTGCATGAAGGGTGAGGGGAAAAGATGTTACTTACCCCTATTTGGATGATTTCTTTATGAATGTGGGGGTTTGGAGGAATATTCTTGTTGATTCAGACCCTCTTTCACCTCTCGGCTTGATCTTGTAGCAGCTCCTCTGCAATCTTGTAACAATTCTGGTAATTCTATAGCAACTGTGTCTGATATTGTAGTACATGCTCCCTATCTTGTATAACCTACAAATTGACTCTATAACTCCTCTGTAGCATCCTAGGGAACCTCTATTTGTATCTAGCTTGACCTTCAATTTCTTAGTGGGCCTTTATAATAGTTTTGGAAATGAGATTCTGTACAACTGAAGTCGGGTCTCACTTTTTTTTCCTTTTTTGGTAGTGGGCTCAACAAGATTGGTGAGTTGGCCCCTACACATATTTCTTTTTTTAACCATTGGTCCCATTCCTTATAGTTATCATTCTCTCACTCTGACTTTTCCATGTTGCATGGAAGGGTGAGTGATATGTACTTTTACTATTCGAGGGTGGCCAAGTTAACTGGCCACCTCCAACCCATAAAAACTTATTCCTCGTTCATTAAAAACATTTTTTTGAACCAATATGCACTTAAGGGAGGAGGTAAGGAGTGTCATACCTGAGCCTATCTATGATGTGGAGTTGTTGTAGATGCATGCATGTTGTTTTTGAACTAGTGATCGATCTGCTGGCCTCTGGAGGTGTTATCTTCCATGCTCTTGTTTCATGCATTGGTGCTCATTTGAACAAAACATACAATTTTTATTTTTTAATATGCATATGCATGTTCTTCCAGTTTTTGATTTGTTGTTATTGGAGTGGGTTAGTGACCTTGTAACTACCTCTCAAGGATGATATGGCTTCCTCAAATCTCAAGGATGGCCTCTTGATGCTTAAGGAAGGCCAAATATTCATTCTAGAGCTGCAAAAGTTCTTTGCTTCTAGTTTTGTAAGGTTTGTGCAAGCTGCTAGAAGATTGGTTTATTTCCTATAGCAGTCACACAACCCCTTCCAAAACCACAACTACTCCATGAAATGCACTCATTTACTTAGGGTATTCATGGTAAGCCTATGGACAAGGATTGGAAACTCTGATGGTGGTGAAAATTTGTGAAGAAGGGGTGGAAATAGGGTATTTTTATGAACATAGGTGGAGTTTTGGAAGGGAAATTGGTTAAATGGTGTGGGTGATAAGTGAAGGACATGTGGACAACCTCTCCTATCATTTCCCAAAGTAAAACATGATTTTTGATCCCTTTCCCTAGGTTGATCTCAATCCTGTACCAATTCTGGTCAGTCTTGTGATAGTTCAAGACAATGTTGTAGCACTATAGGATTGAGGGAGAATTGAGTGTAGTTTTTTGCTTGATGATGGAGGGGTGTAGGGAGATGGGTGGAATAATTGAGGAAATGTAGGAGGCTAGTTTTTGAGGTGTAGAAATGGGGTGTGGACCCCTTTCCTTCCACTGTTGTCCTTTCGTGTGTGGTTGGAACCCTGCAAAATAAATTTGTTAGCAGAACTGGTGTAAGGGATCTTTTACCTCTATGTGCTTCCTCCTTTTATTTCACTTTTCATTTTTTTCATTTTTTTTAGACCTATAGACTGCCTCTAAAAAGGTTTTCAATTTGCACGCCTTCCCCAAGCACCTTAGAAGAGGTTTTCACCTGGCGATCTTTTCATTTTATTTTATTTTCTCTTAGGTTGCCTCATGGAGGTTTTCAACCCTAGAGTTAGCCTTAAATTCCTCATGGATGTTTTCACCTAGGCCCTTTATTTTTTATTTTTCTTTTTTCCTTTTCTTTTGACTTATTTTATTGATTAGAGGTTGGATGAATTAAGGGCTGTGAGACCCCTAATTACATTCATCTCCTTGCTTATTGAACTACTAAACTTCTCTTTTGATAGAGGCCTTTTGTATAACTTTAACCGGTAACCATTAACAAACAATGGAATGCCTTCCTCATCGATTGTTCTTAGTTGGATAGATCCATTCTCAAAACATTTTTCCACTAGATAGGGGACCAAGTGCATTTTCATTAATTTCCCTTTGAAATCCTTGAACCTTGAATCATATAGGAGGACCCAATCACCTTCTTGAAAATCTTTCTCCCTAATATGTATATCATGCCATATCTTCCTCTGTAGTTGGACAACCTCAGTGTGTAGGAGAACCTGCAATCTGAACTCATCCAAGCCATTAAGTTGAAGCAACCTTTCTTTTTGTGTTGTTGTGAGGTATAAATCCAACTGTGTTTCCATCCTCAAGATGTTGTACTCAAAATCAATGGAAAATAAGGATTTCTTTCCATAGACCAACTTGAATGGGATGAATCCAATAATGGTTTTCCAGGTGGTATTGTAGTCCCAAGTGGCATCCACAAGTCGATCTTCCCAATCCCTTCTATTGTTTACAACCTTGGTCAAAATGTTCTACAAGAAACTCTTTGTGACCTCCACTTCCCCATTTTACTGAGGATGATAGGAAGTGGATTTATTGTGCTTGATATGGTGTTGCTCCATGATGTCTTCAATCAAATTTGAGGTGAATTTTTCCTGTTTATCAATGACCAACACCCTTGGAAAACCAAACTTGTAGAAGATGTTCTCCCTAAAAAATTTAGCCACTTTCTGCTCAGTTTTTTCCTTCATTACCTTTGCTTCATCCCACTTGGTCAAGTAACCAATGCACACAATGATGTACCTCTTCTTCCCTTATGGGGGATCAATAGGCCTAATGAAGTCCAAGCCCCATTTCTCAAATGGGTCCAGAGTCACTTGAGGTTGTAGGGGAATTTCTTCCTTAGGTGTAGGCTTTTCCATCCTTTGGCACTCATCGCATCCGACAGTGTACCTGTTTGCATCTTGATGTAGAGTAGGCCAGTAGTAGTCAACTTGTAAAACCTTGAAGGTTTTACTTCTAGCAATAAAATGGCCCCCATTGGGTCCATCATGGCAAGATGAGAGGATGTTAAAGACCTCCTCCTCTTTTACACATCTCCTCAAAATTTGACCTAGCCCCAAATTGAAGAGATTCCCCCCAATTCAGGTGAAAGGGGCACTCTTCCTGATAATATTTCTCTTCTTCTTGGAGAATATATTAGGAGGGAATCTCCCAGCGACCAAGTAGTTGGCTATATCAGGAAACCAAGGAGATAGCACTGAAATGGAAAACAGGTGTTCATCTGGAAGTTGATCATCTACCATCTCCTCATCTGCAGGCAAGGTTAGTCTTGATTTTTTTTTTTTTGCAACAACATTATCTTTCCATAGTTTGTCAATAATAGTTAAATCAAATTGCTACAATAGTAACAACCATATAATGATTCTAGCATTGAAATCAGGTTTATTCACTAAATACTTGATGGTTTCATTGTCAGTGTGAACAAAGGTTTGATACAAGGAAGATTTTAAGGATAGATTTTTTTTTTGAAGTTTAAAAAGATTAGCGAATCTCACTATTCCCTAATATGCAAAATATACAATGTTTATTGATATATTTGTAAAATTATTCAAATTTATAATGATTTTATATATAGTCTCTATATAATGTTGGCAATTTTTAAGGTAAAATTTTATTTTATTTTTAAAATTTGGGCGAATCATATTTTATAAAAATTGGAAATTAGCGAATCTTTTTTATGGAAAAATCATGGAAAATTAGCCCATTGGGCGAACATTAGCCCCTAAAATTTTCCATGGTTTGATATACAGTGATACAGTGCCTAGACTTATTCAAAGAGTGCACCATAGCTAGGAATTATTTTTCAGTGATCGTATAGTTAATTTCAGCCTTAGAAAGGTTCTTACTGATGAAATATATAGCATAGGGTAGTTTGTCTTCCACTTGTCCTAAGGCTCCTCCTACAACTTTATCTGATGCGTCTGTATCAATATGGAAAGGCAATGCCCAATTGGGGGCCCTAAAGATGGGTGCAGTGGCCATATTCTCCTTCAGTACTTCAAATGCCTATTGACATCTATCTATCCAATAAAAGTTTGAATCTTTAGCCAACAATCCAAATAGGGGTGAAGCCAATTTACTAAAGTCCTTAATGAACCTTCTATAATACCCAACAATCCAAGGAAGCCTCTGATATCCATTTTGTTTTTAGGGGTAGGGACCCTTTTAATGATGGCAACTTCATTGGGGTCAACCTATATCCCTTCCTTAAGACTTTAAATAGAATAGAAAGATCTTCCTAGAAGTCACATCCATAAGGAGTGAATTCATCCATGTATATCTCAACAGTGTCATGAACAAGGTCAACAAAGATACTTAGAACTACCATTTGGAAGGTAGCAGGGGAATTACACAAACCAAATGGAAGGAATCTATAGGAAAAGTTTCCCCAAGGACATGTGAATGTAGCCTTGTCTTGGTCCTCAAGTCTGATTTGTATCTGGTTATATCGACTAAATCCATCTAGGAAGGAAAATGATATCTTCCCTGCGAGGCCATCTAGGACTTGGTAAATGAAAGGTAGATGGAAATGGTCCTTCATTATAGCCTTGTTAAGTTCTCTATAATCATCACAAATCCTCCACTTCCCATTCTTTTTGGGGACTATGACAAGAGGGGACACCCACTCACTATCTGAAATTTGGTATATGAACCTTGCATCCAGTAGCTTTTGTAGTTCTTCTTTTACAATGTCCTTAAGGGTAGGATTCATCCTCCTATGGGGTTGGAACATAGGTTTTCATCCTTCCTTGATGTATATATGATGAGTACAAATTTAGGGATGCACGTCTTTCATTTCCTTATAGTCCCAAGAAAAAGCATAAAGATGTTGCCTTAGCATAGTACATAATTTATCTTCTTGCTTGGTTGAGGGAGAGGGGTTGATCTTTAGAGTGCTATATGGGTTGATTTTCGCAACCTTGGCATGGTGTAGATCAGGATCAATAGAGCAAAAATTAGTCCACGGATTTCCCTCAGATTGTTCTAAGGATAATTCTACCAGTTCATTAATTAGCATGGAAGTGGGAGGTTGATTCTATAAGAGATAGTTAATAAGGTCATCTTCATCAAGTTGCCTACCTCCTACAGTAGTGTCTCATGTAAAGACTTGGTAGAGGGATGTATGATAAAAGTATTCTTCTTCCTCATACTCCATCCACAAGGGTAAGTCATGCTCAATATAAGGTCTACTAGGGGGATGCAATATGAGTTTCTTTGAGAGATTCCCATTCTTGATGGTCATGTTCTCAGCCCTACAACTAATGTAGGCATCAACAGTTTCCAACCAAGGTCTCCCTAGGACGAGAGGGTAACAATTAAACTTGGTTTTGGGCTGGAGGAAAAGAAAATCTATGGGATACTTCCAAGAGTCGATAGAGACCATCATATCCTCTATAACTCCTTTAGGGGATACTGTGGACCTGTCTACAAGCTACAATATTGTTGTGGTCTTCCTCAAAGCTCCTTGGAGGTTGAGTTTGAGCATAGTTTCCTTAGTCATAACATTGATTGCAACCCAGATTTCAATCAAGATATTCGGGACCACAATGCTATTAATGTGCACATCCACAACTGAACTACCAAGATCCAAGTACTTTTTGGAGATCACACACCCAAGCATTAGATCAAACAGTGTCCCAACAACATTGATAGTGGGGGCATCTCTTCTTCTTCTCATGGGACTTTTTAAACATTCTTCCTTGATAAGCTTGTTGTAAATGGGGACATCTTTGATGGCCTAGAGAAGGGGTATTTTAACACACAAGTTATTCACTTCTCCCAAAATTTCAGCCTCTTCTAGGGTGTGTTGTTTAGGTTGGACCAACCTTTCAGGATAAGGAGGATGATTGGCGTGAGGGGTACTATCTTCCTTCTCTTATTCAATATCTTAAAGTGGATAAGGTGGGTGAGCATCTGGAAATAACTTCCCAAATCGAAGGTTGATCTTTTGGATTTCCTCAACATAAGTAGGATTAGATGTTCCCCACTCTAAACCTGTTGTGCCTGCTTATTGTTTGACTTCAGATTGGGTTGGGAAGGAATTTGAGGTTACTTAGGTGGGTTGTGGTGAGGTAGTTGTGGATGAGTTTGAGGAGGAGGCATTAAAGTAGGAAGTTGGGTTTCCTGAGGCCTCCATCCTTGTGAGGATTTTCCCCATTAAGGAGGTTGATATTGATATGGCTAGAAAGGTGGGTTGATAGTATGAAGAGGATATCGAGGAGCATAGGACCAAGGAGAGGGCATGGACCAAGATGTACGAGTTGGAGGGTACCAAGTATGGAAAGGTGCATTCTGATTTGAATTGTAAGAAGGATATTGTGCACCTGGCATGCCTTATTGATAAGGCCAAGAGCCCTGGTGCCTCCTCTAGTTGATGAAACAAAGCTACTCTAGGCCACTCTCAGCCCCTTAGTACACAACCTTTAGGCCTGGAAGAGAGGGTCATTTGTCTGTTGCATGGTTCTGCCCACACATAAAGCATACCTTTATGGTGTTCAATGTGCAATCATTTATGGGATGCCTCTTAGTTCATCTAGGGAAAAAGATGGCTAGTGCCATTTCTGCTGCCTCTTGGTTCCTTTTAATTTTAATAGTATCCATCTGCAAGGAAAAGGTATGAAACATTTCACTCTTAAAGTCTTCCAACATACTCCCTATCTCATGTTTGATAATGTTGCATTTAATTATGCAAGGAGATATTTCTCTACAATATCATGCCCAATTGATATCACCAAACAAAAATAGAGAATGATTAAGACAATCTAATACAATCCCCAATCCAGATGGCCATGCATGCAACTTCGATGCAATTTCTAATGCTACAAAGTATGAGAAAGTACCTTGCCTCCTCGCAGGTTGGTGAAGGGTTTTGGGCTTGATGCAAAATCCTTGCACTCCAATCAAGTGATCTCTTTCATCAACTCCTGATCTAGAGTCTACAAACAAACACAATCAAACAGAGACGACAAGTGATCTTCCACAGAAGATTGTCAACTCAAAACATCTAGAAATCACACATATAAATTACTGCAAAACTGATATAAGGGGAAGGAACATAGATTTGTATTAACCATATAAATGCAAGTACATCAAATTTATACCTTATAGCAATGTATGTCCTCTCCTTAAGCTTGTAATATGGTTTCCTCTCCCAATACAACATAGATCTTGCGCTATAGTTTGGATCCTCTCTTCTACCCCCTTTCCTCTTGGTGAGATTATAAAGGCTCATTTTATCCTTTGGGAGAATGTATCTAGACACCTAGGGGCTTGAGAAGTTAGGAAAATTCTACAATAATGGACCCCTAGCCAACTCATACACAAGTGGGTCAAGTTGATATCCTTGGTAATGTAAAACTCTAGAAACCTTTTTCATAATTATGAGATTTTTCTCAATTATCTCAATTATGAAATAAATATTATCTCATAATTATAATATCTTGGAAAATTAATTATGAGAAATAACTCAATCATGTAATTCCACCCTTTTATCATGGGATAAATCTCACATAAGTAAAATAAAAGGTGAAAAGGGATGCATTTTAGCCAACAACTAAGTTAAGTTGATGTTAGGTTTCTCTCATTATAATGGAGTATAAAATAGGGTTATAAAAAATGCCCCCTAATGTATGAGGTTAGAAGAGAAATTGTTGGTCGAAATGCATTAAAATAATACTCAATGCTAAAAATGGGAGAAAGGAGCCAAGACTATGAAGCTAGATTGGAAGAACTCAAGTGCTGAAGTCTCAACTCTACTAACAACATCCCCGAGGCGAGCATACCCATGATCAGTCATAAGAATATACTGAACATGGCCGTCGTAAAATACACTGCGGATCCATGACATGAAATGCTAGAACATGGCCACAAATACATACACAATGGATCCATGTGAATCAATAGATAGAGCATAACCACCAACAAATATAATGTGGATCTATGTCACTTTATACATCAGTAGGACTATGGACACATGATAGACAAACACGTGTATCAGGATAGACCTCAAAGTATATAAATGATACATAACTCCCACACAACCTAGGAACATTAGAGGAATTTTCAGCTTAAAAGTGACCTCCTAAGGAAAAATAATAAAATAATAGAAAAATCATAAAATAAGAGTTTTGAATTTTGGAGGGAAAGAAGAAAACTAATCTTTTATTATTATTATTATTATTTTATTGTATTTTTGGTTTATCTCCTTATAGGTTTTCCAAAATTTAAAATATAGACACTCGTTCGATGCGGAATTAAATTTTGAATCCAATGAGTATTATACATACTTTTGAGAAGACTCACATTGATAAAAATCGAAGATATGTTAAAAAAAATGTTGAATACACTTTTTTAATGTATCTTCATTTTTTATCAATTTGGGTCTTCTCAAAAGTATGCATAATGGGTACTCGTTGGATGAAAAATTTAATTATGTATCCAACGAGTGTCTATGCTTGAAATTTGAGTAAACCCATAAGGAGATAAGCCAAAAATACAATTAAAAAAACTAGTTTTTTTTTCTTTTTTTCCTCCCAAATATTTACATGTACCTCTTTTTAAATTTAAATGATTTTGATTGGTTTACATATTATGTATGTGAAAACTTCATGGGCACTTTTAAGCTGAAATTTACTCTAATGGGATGCCATACAAGGGTGAGATGTCCCTAACCCAAGGTTTTCGACATAATCTTGATGGGACAAATCTACATCATGTGAATATATGAGCTGATGTCAAACATGGTAGAAACTATTTGATTACTAGTCAATGAGGTAAACTAGTAACAGACGAGAGGAAATCCACCAATGAGGAAAATGGACCCCAAGGTACTTAGTATAGTCCACTAAGTGTGAATAAATGAGTTGATGTTGAACACTAGTGAACTCGATCAATCATGAGACAATGGTGTAAACCCACTGTTGATCACGAGGAAGCCTGCCACTGCTCCAAGGTACAACTAGTTCCTAGATCAAGCTCCTAGATAATGAGTTGGAGTCGACATGAGATGATCCATTGAAGGAGGGCCTTAATGTATCTCCCATCAATTGACATGGAACAGACTAGGATGATGTGATGAATGGATAAAGTCATGAAACGATGAAGTAAAACTGACATAGGGATGACTGACTCAAAAAGGTCAACAGGCTACTACAGATGGCCGACACAGGCTGATACTTACCTTGAACACATAGCGACATGACACAAGAGTGACTTGGTAGCATGACTAATGAGCACCTTGTGATATCATGAAACGACGCATGAGGAATCGAAGCATGCTCCATATGACTGGAAGAGTAACTAGCTAGAGGAGTAAAGAGACTCATATGTATAGTACGACTCTTAGGAAAGCAGAAACCCAATTGTAAGATAATGATACATATAGGTGTCATGTTCAAAGGCAACGCAATTCACGCTGCCATTTCGATGACTAATGGAAATAAATGTTCCCACCCTTCTCTTTTTATAAGTTCTTTTTTCGTAAAATTGTCCCCAAATCCCAAAAAAGAGATAAAAGTATACAAGGGGGAACCTTCTAGCCACAGTGAACTAGGGTATTCCTTTTTTGTAACTAGTATAGCCTAGTACAGAAAAGGGTTAAACTTATATTGGGTAGACGACCCCTCAAGTAATTTTACGAGCATGAAGGAGACAAGTTCACTCGACAATCTTGTATAAATTAAGGAGTCTGAAAGGAGCTTAAAGAAATGAGTGGTATAAAGGATAGAAACTGGTTCCAGTAGTGATGGAACTGCTCATGACATAAAAAGGACAAGAGACCGACTAATAGGATCATTCATCATAGCCACTCCTCCAAGAAATGGTAAAACACCAAGTGAAAGTGGATGATAGGCCAAGTAGATGATGACAATAGAAGAGAGAAACTAAGGATCATTGTGAAAAAGTAGGCTGATAAAAATTAGAAATCACAAGGGATAAAGGGGTGGAATCCTCCTAGGGTATAGCTAGAAAAGAGATAAAGAAGAGGACATGAGGCTCAGATTCTAATTCATGGTGGGTCAGAAGGAAGGATTCCAAAAAGGAGTAAAAAATGACTGCATGGACACCAACTTGGAAAAAGGGTGCTAACTAGGGTATCCATGATCGGGTAACCTCTCCCGCCAAGCTATGACATGCATAAAGGAAGTGGTGAAAGTTGCAACTTGAAGGGGTCAGACCTAAGGCAGAAATATGGTACTGGCAGTCAATAATGAATTAGTGATAGTGATAGATGACCTACCCCTATATCCCAAGTTCAAGAGAAACACACCTAAGGTCCCAAGGATTTCAAAATAGAAACACAACCCTATCCTGTAAAAACCATCTAGAAAGACTAGACCCATGGCTAAATCACTTAATGAAAGAAATAAACACGGATTAGGTAAAAACAAGACTAATATATATATATATATATATATTATATTATATATATATATAATTTAATATATATATATATTATATATTTTGTTGTTGGATTTTTGGCATAAATAAGGCATGACAAATACTCGCATGACACACCAAACCAAAAAAGAGATATAACATCCCACTCCTATGTACAATAGGTACAAGCGCAACACAATCCAATAGTTCACGCTAAAGTGTGCCCATAGGTAGGCACAGGATAAGGGATTCTATACGCAAACTGATGGAGGTAAAAGGTACCATATGGTCCATCAACGTGGAGCCATTCCAAAGGAAGTCAAATTGCCCAATCGAAAAAGGTTGACCATGCCAAGGACATGCTAACATGGTCTTGCTCTCAAAAGTAACCTGAGGACATAAGGGAGGATTAAGACATAAAGGGGGTACAAGATGCTCGTCAACATGTGCTAAGGAGTTGGAAAATTCATTGGTCCATGGTTGGCACTTCCAAGGAAGGTCGAGGAGATGCCCCCTCAGACGGTTCAAGATTTATATTTCCAATCTCGACTTGTTCTGAATCAGGGAGATCAGAGGCAAAAAGAGGCATAATCTTCCCAGGATTATCAATAGGTGAATCCATGATCTCCAAGTTGACTAGTCGGGGAGGTTTGTCATCGAGGGAGTCATGTGGAACATTAAAAGTGAGGACTCGTATGGGAAAAGTAATATGGTCATATTCCATATTAGGATGGACTTTCTAACCAATGTCAGGGGGCCATGCCGAGACTACCAAATAAGCAATCTCTTCCACAATAGGTGGCAGAGGGTGCTCACTAGCTTGATCAACTTCCATAAGTTTAGGTGACACCACACAAGGATCAAGAGGTATATGGGGTCCACAGGTGTTAGAAGAGATCATATGCATAAGAGCTTTAGATGAGAATGAAGGAAAGTAAAGTTACGATAATTGAGGAAATATCCCAATAAGATATGATCTTTTAAACAAACCCGCGCTAACACTTTGAAATTGAGTAGGGTGATCTCCCATGAGTGGTACAAAATTCCCAGTGGTGGAAATATGGGTTGACGACACACAAAATTCAAGTTGATCGATAGTGACAATTTTTCCTTCAAGAGGAAAGAAAAGTAAATGGAAAACAAATGAGACGACTGCAGTCATCGCATAAAATCAACTATGACCAAGGAGTAGGTTGTAATCTAATGTGGCATCGACAAATTCGACATCAACATATACAGTCCCCCCCTAAATCAATGGTGAAATTTGAAAGAAACCCTTTAGGTACAAATTTGTGTCCATTAAAATCTTGGAGATTCATGTTGGACATGGCAAGCACCGGAGAGCCAAGAGCCTTCCAACATGATACAAACATAACAAATTTGGAAGAGCCCTCACTCACCAAAGTGCAATTAATATTCTTGTGGAAAATCCACACAATGATTTGAAAAGAAATCTGATGGGAAAGGTGAGGAGTGACTTTGTTAGTATTAAAGGTGATGAGACTAGAGTTAGATCGATCAACTCCACCAATGGCAAACAACAAGGCCTTGCGCTCTTGAGGACAACTTTGCAAGACCTCCAAGGGAGACATGGCCCAAGGAGCTTGGGCAAGATATTCAACAATATTGTAATGTTGAGTAGCCCTAGAAAAAGGATTGTGTGTCATATTATGAAGAACAACCTTGGGGGGGTGATAGACAGGTTCCACAGGCTTATCCAAAGTGAGAGGTCCAATGGAGGTAGGTGGAGCTGGTAAGTCCTTAGAGAGAGAAGTAGACTCATGAACATCATAAGATTTGGCTCACGTAGTCATATTAACATCTTCCTTGCCCATGAAGATGGATGAACTATGAAGAGGATGGGAAGATGACTTGTCATTTCTCCCTTGCGGAGGTCAAGGAGGTTGAGAAACTATCTATTGTTGAGGTTGTGTAGGGAACAAACAAGTCAAAACAATAGGTTGTTGAGTAGATGGTGGTGAAAGAAGCCTGTGGATTTCATCCATTAGAGGGAATTCATGAGTAAGGTGGTCACCTTGAAAATTTTTACAGGGGAACTTGAATTTACGATGACGTTCACCAGTGCCCCCTCCCTGTATCTGAGGGTTGGGTTGGGACTCTTGAGAAATTTAGATATTTTTTTTTATTCCTCTTATTATTCTTTTTACCACCTGATTGATGGTTGTTCTTTGGGTGAGTGGACTTCACCGTGAGAACATCGATGGAATTCTCAAGAGAGGGTGATTTAGCAGAGCCTGACGCACTTGCTACGGCTTGATATGTAACAATCAATTTCCCAAGTTGTGAAACAAGTTGGCTCATAGAATTGGAAACATACTTGATCATGCCACCGACATGTGGGCCAGGAACAGGTTTTGGAGGGTCAACAGAAGGCCTAGGGGCATTAGGCAACACTTCGTAGAGCATATCCGATTGTGAATAGATAAGATGAAATTGTTGGGAAACTAAAATGGCCTGTTCCTCGGTAACAATTCTAAACATGGACACATCCTTGGCAATTTGAGGTCGAAGAGATCGGATGAACCATTTATGTAATATCTCATCAGGTAACTTAGTTCTCACCAACCTCTTGTGACGACGCCACTCATGAATATGAAAATAAATTAACGTGGCATGAATATGACAAGAGGCCAGAGTCTATGTCATACCGAGTAGGTAGCTAGAAGTGTGTCAAAAATGTTTGAGCTAGGTAGGAAAAATCACTGTAGGATGAAATATCTAACTCGATGTACCACTTTGCAGCATCCCCAGTCAATGTATGTTGGAATAAATGAATTTTAACATAATCATCCACTAAAGAATTGGATGACAAACACAAATGATAAGTGGTAATATGTATGGATGGGTTTTCCCCATGCTTTCCTTCAAACTTGGGAATATATTATGGTGATTTGGCGGGCATGGGTGGCTACTAGGGATCATGACGAATGGGGTCATTAGTCAATTTCATTAAATTCGATAAATCAAGAGAAGATAAAAATGGATTGTGAAGTTGACTAAATGGGTCATATGTGGGAGAATCCACTGACCAACTATATGGTCCCCCAATATAAGGAGTAGAATGATGTGCCTATTGGTGAGGAAGAGGGTTCACCCCTACATATGACTATTGCGGCCCAACATGAGTGGTAAATGGATGTTCCCCCCACGATAAGTACCGCCAGAGAGAAAAGGACCCCCAAAAGCATAACTACTGATGGGGTTGTACCCAAGGAAAGAAGAAGGACCACTTTGCACAGTAGGAATGAAAGAAGGAGGATAACCTCTGTGAGTGACAACAATGGAAACGGGGTTGCCCCCAGGTAAACTAGCCCCTATAATAAAGTACTGGTAGGTGGCGCCCTTGCAAAGAACGAGCTGTACTAGGTTTGTGACATGTTAGAAGCAACGTTTCCCCCAAGATGACTAGGAACAACTGGTGACACTCCCCCCCCCCCCCACATATTACTAGAATCAACCATGTGTAACTAAGGAACATGAATAATTGGTTGGGAAAAGTGTGGTGTGAAGATTCTTAAACCTACAGACTGACTAGACTAAGGCACCATGGTCGACATAGGAGATGGTGTCGGCATGAAAAAATTCGAGAAATTTGCAAGAGTTATAGAAGAAATTGGTGGAATGCCCCAAGAAGAAGTGAGAGGTGTGGACGAAGGAGTGGGTATAGCCACACTAAGAGGTCAAAATGATGTCATGGCAATTGATACTGCCGATGCAGAAGGTAAGGAAGACTTAGACTCTGCCATAGATAAATCACGAAGAAAGGCACGTAAGTGTAGGCTAGTGTAGAACCGTCAGGGTTTAGCAACAATAACTCCGGCCCTAATGGATCAGTCAAAGGTGGATTTGCTAGAGCACCAAAGTCGTCCACCAAAGTCTCGATAGAAATTAGGTCACTAACAGAAGGACCATGTATAGACTCCAAGACGATGTGTTGATCTAATTCCTGAGCACCGACATGCACTCTTCGTGCAAGAGTAATAAGTCCACCTTGTTCATGAGGTAAACCATGAAGACAATGTGACTGTCGATGAACGAATTCAGCTAGGATGATAAATTATAATTTAAACAAAATTATGTTAGGGAAAACACCATAAGGCCAAAACTACTAACTCAAACCAAACAACACACACTAGAAACGTCCTGGAAGATAACACATGCAAACCAAAATACAAAGAACGGTGGTGGAACAATTATACTATCGACCTGATTCCTAGCCCTTTTAGTTGTGAACTCGACACAAGTTCCCTCACAAGATGTGGAATACGCCCCGAGAGGATTGAGATAGTATGAATAATATTTGTCCCAGGTACAGAGAAGACGACCTTGGCCCTGCACCTGTGTATAAGCCCTAACAAGATAGGCCACTATGGTCACAACCTACAATAACACAACCTTGAGGGATAGTCACAAGACAAATCAACATGAAAGGGCAAGACACTTAACTCCAAAAATGAGCTAAGACCGAAACCCCCTTGAGAGTTGCCTCCCAAGTGGTCCCCAAGTGATAATAACATCGTTTGTATGTGTGTGAATTTTGCTATATCGTGCCACTCAAAACCAAGTGAGATGGGTCATGTCACCCCACCTAGCCCAAGTGTGACCTCATGCTTGACCCTTTTCTGAGGAGGGTTTCCCAGACCACACTAATGCAAAAGGATTTAACTCCCTACCACAAGATGCTAAGTTGTTTTTGTAGTCTTCGAGCAGTTGACTCAGAATCCTATCTCCAAGACCCTAGCCTAATCTAGTGTTGGTGTACTACCAGTAAAAATGAAAGACAAATCTAGTTAATTTTATTATCGCATTGATTTTAGTGGCTATTGTTTACAAAAGTGGGATGAGCGTGAAACTGAGATGGTGTGAATGACTCTTAGTTTTCACCTTAATGCAATTGCATGCAATTTTTTATTTTCATTTCGATGAATGCTAACTATAGGAGGGTAAAATCCTTCTAACACACCAATGCCTATTGTGATGCACCTATTTGTTGAAAATAACAACAAGAAATGTTAAAAATAACATCTAGAAATTCCAATTTAATTTGTCCTTGAATTAAATTGTAATTCTTTTCTCATAGCAACTTGTAATAGTTAACTAAGTTAAGTTGACTTAGTTAACTTAGGAATTTCAATCTGGAAGCCTATCTGAAGTCATTTAAGTGTGATCACTAAGTTTTAGGGGTCCAAATTAAATTTATTTGAGTTGTAAATAGATGACTTAGTCCAATTGAGTTATAGTCAGTTAAACTATTCTAACTGTTGGAGGAACTAGTAGAGGTCTAGTAGTGAGTTGGTGCATCAGTGCATCCTCAATGCCACACCAACTAATTAAATATTAACTCAAGAATAACTCATGCATGTCAGTTCAGAGGAAGACCCAATTGAGACTATAGTGGAGGGACAACGTATTATAAGTTGTATGATTTTCTGAGTTGTACAGATCATGCATGAAATCAATTGAGAACATAAAGATTGGATTGTGCAATTTTGGTAGCATGATTTCCCAATTAAATATGGGTTGATCCTCTTAGGAATTGCGAAAGGAAATAAGGGCTTGGAGAGCAGCATAATAGGCTAAGGTTTGGCTTGATCTAGCTTGTGAGTAGATAGTTGATCATACTTGTGTAAGAATTGTTGTTGTGAGAACAAGCTTTGTATTATCATTCAAATTTCTGATTAATTCAATATAGATAGTCGGGGTTTTGAGAAGTAAGCTTTCCCCAAAGAAATATTGTGTTATGTGCCATTAATTATATTCCTCTTGTTGATTATTGTTTTCAATCTATTGAATTCCTCTATTGAAGAAGTAGAGTAGATTTTGTCTTGTGTTTTAGTACATTACATGAGCTAAAAATATATAGGAAAATCTACATGGTATCAGAGCTGAAGACAATATAATAGAGGATATTTCTAAGTTTTGAGTTTGGGGTTACATGTGAAATTCGAATTTGCAGTTCACAATTCAGGGTCGGCAAATGGCTTTCTATGGTTTGAGGCTCGAGTATGCCTTGGATGGAAACTCGAATTACATATCCTGGAAGGACAGGATGGAGGCAGTGCTGGAAGAAAATGGCCTCAAGGAATTCATTGATCAAGACATTCGTAAGCCTC
This sequence comes from Pinus taeda, assembly GCA_000404065.3. Taxonomy (NCBI): domain Eukaryota; kingdom Viridiplantae; phylum Streptophyta; class Pinopsida; order Pinales; family Pinaceae; genus Pinus; species Pinus taeda. The sequence goes on from APFE030701827.1 coordinate 23,354, forward strand.
CAACATCAGATGCCAAAGATCTATCCGAATGGAAGAAGTGTGTGGCAAGGGTGAGGTGAATTTCCCTTGAGGGAGTTCGAGACCACATTGTCTCAAGTCTCGATGGAAAGGAAACTCTGTATACTATGTGGAAATCATTAGTGAACCTGTTTCAGAATATTAGTGACCATATGAAGTTGGCACTTAAGGACAAACTTCAAAAAATCAAGATGGAGGCGGGCGACTCAATTCCAAATTACTTAACCAAGTTCACCCATTGTCAGGATGAGCTTGGAAGTGTTGGAATCACTATTGCTGAGGATGATATGGTGAGCCTAACTCTTCTAAGACTTCCCAAGAGTTGGCATAGTTATCAAGACTCTGTCAATGGGATGAAGAAGCTGCTAGATTGGGAACGACCGTGGTAGCTGCAGCAAGTGAAGCTCTAGATTCACAATTCAAACTCAATTTCACTCTCATTTCATGCATGGCCAACATTTTCATGGGAGGTGCGTGGTATCTTGAAAGCGGTGCCTCATTCCATATGACGGGGAACAAAGATCTCTTTAGTGATTTTGAAAAGAAGACCTCAAGAAGAGCATAGAATTTGGTGATGACGAGAGGCATAGATCTACCAGGATCTGTAAAATTACCTTTCAGAGGGAGTCTGGCTCCCCTCTCAGAATCACATATGTGATGTATGTTCCAGGACTAAAGAAGAATCTTGTTTCAGCCGCAGTATTATAAGACCATGGCTATGATGTGATTTTTAGTAAGGGAAAAGTTTTCCTTAGACACATCATCATGGGACAAGTGAAACAAATTGGTGCATGGGTCAAGAAACTGTATTCTCTTGAGGTACAAGATGCATGAAAAGCCTTGAGGATCAAGGCAAAGGTTAGAGACCTAGTGGTTGAGAGAGAGAGTGAATTACCTCTCAACATGAAGCCCTAAAAGAATCCACAGAAGCAGTCTCAGACAATTGTGGAGTAGCCACAATTGGAGAAGCAAAGAGGTGACTAAGTGGAGAGATCCACTCAAGCTGAGAAGAAGTAGTCTCATAAAATTTTGGAGTAGCCACAATTGGAGAAGAAGAGAGGAGACCGAGTGGAGGCATCCACTCATGAAAATACCTCTATTAGGGGGGAATTTTGAGCCAGGTAGGTAGAGGGAGCACATGCAGCCATACCTCCAGGTGTGAGGTGGGGCGATGTGAAGTGATAGTTCCAAGAGGGATGAAATTGGGCATGGTCCATTGAGAGGTTTTGTCTCATGGATCATACCTTGCTACGGGAGCCCAAAGTACATAGTAGCATGAGGAATCAGTGGCGGTTGATCTAGTCAGAGATCAAAGTGACAAAGGCTAGAGTAGTCAGATACTGAAGAGTGCAGAGAAGAGTTGAAAACAATGTAGAAAGGAAGATTTAGTAAAAGCACAAAGTTTTCAGTCGATAGAGGTAGTAGTAGTCAAAGACTTTGGTGACAGAGGCATCATACTGATTCAGGTTGAGTGCTTTTTCAGTTTCATGAGTTGTTGTAGCGACAATACTAGAGAGAAGTGTTGCATGCAGAACATTCCAAAGGTTCAGGATTAGGATAAAGTTGAATTATTTTCTTGTTGAGAGGGAGTGTTGAAAATAACAACAAGAAATGTTGAAAATAACATCTAAAAATTCCAATTTAATTTTTCCTTGAATTAAATTGTAATTATTTTCTCATAGAAACTTGTATTAGTTAAATAAGTTAAGTTGACTTAGTTAACTTAGGAATTTCAAGTTGGAAGTCTATATGAAGTCATGTAAGTGTGATCCCTAAGTTTTAAGGGTCCAAATTAAGTTTTTTTGAGTTGTAATTAGATAACTCAATCCAACTGAGTTATAGTCAGTTAAACTAGTTCTAATTGTTGGAGGAACTAGTAGAGGTCTAGTAGTGAGTTGGTGCACTGGTGCATCCTCATTGCCACACAAACTAACTAAATATTCACGCATGAATAACTAATGCATGTCAGTTCAGAGGAAGACCTAGTTGAGACTAGAGTGCAGGGAAAATGTACTATCAATTGTATGATTTTACGAGTTGTACAAATCATGCATGTAATCAATTGAGGACCTAAGATTGGATTGTGCAATTTTGGAAGCATGATTTCCCAATTAAATATGGGTTGATCCTCTTGGGAATTGCGCAAGGATATAGGGGCTTGGAGAGCAACAAAATAGGCTAAGGTTTGGCTTGAGCTAGCTTGTGAGCAGAGAGTTGATCATACTTGTGCAAGAATTGTTCTTGTGAGAACAAGCTTTGTATTATCACTCAAATTTCTGATTAATGCATTATAGGTAGTTGGGGTTTTGAGCATTAACCTTTCCCGAAAGAAATATTATGTTATGTTCCATTGATTATCTTCCTCTTTTTGATTATTATTTTCGATCTATTGAATTTCATTGTTGAAGAAGTAGAGTATATTTTGTCTTGTGTTTTAGTACATTACATGAGTTGAAAATCTACAGGAAAATCTACACTCTTCACTAAATATTTTTAAATGCAAATTATCCCAAATTTTGTGAATTAATGACCCAAAACAAACCAAGAAGGCAAACCAAAGTGACTAAAAAGAAACCAAAGAGAAAATTCCCAAGCAAGAACGTAAAGCACTCCAAGAACGACACAACTAGGAAAACAAATCCCAATCAAAGAGACACAATCAAAGCGATCAAATTGAAAGCCAAAAGCGAAAGAAGGAAGACAATGCCAACAAGTTAGGGTTGTAGGACAGTGGCTCAACCAACGCCAATGTTCTACAAAGGTCACAACCAGACCCTAGAGGTAGAAAGGCCTAAACAAGATCAAATGAGGGTGATACAAAACAATCATAACACACTCAAAAGAACTTTTCTAGATGACAACTAAAAAACCAATCACAACACCACCAATTGTGACTAAAATAACCAAAAGAGGAAAGAGATCACCCAAAAACAAGTGAAATAAAAAGTGCACAAAGGACACAAAAATATGAAAGTGAGATATGAAATAGATCCAAGTGGACACCAAAAGTATCCAAATAGATTTGAAACTGAGATCTAGAGATGAGAATACTAGTCCTTAACCAAAGAATCCTTCAAGGGAGCCTTGAAGAACTTAAGCAATGGAAGATCCCAACCAATGAATAAGAAATGGCTCAAATCTGACAAATATCAGCATCTTATAGCAATAAAACCAATAGATCCAACATGTCTCTAATAGATCAACAAACTCTGAAGAAAAACACCTGAAAAATCAAGCAAATAAGCTGAAAGAAAACCCAAAAACTGGAAAAACGAATAGAAAATAGGTTGATTTTTCAATTAGCCATATCTTCCACAAAAGGACTTCGTTTCAGGTGGGTTTTTTCTTGAGGTAAAATTTAAAGAGGATTACAAATTTGTAATTATTTCTACTGAATTTTGTATAGAAAATAACATAAACGAATAGAAAAAACAATTGCGCACGAGGGTGAAAGAAAAACAAACTGCCCAATTTTCAATTGGCCATAGCTTCCTCATATGGAGTTCGGTTTCAGTGATTTTTTTTTTTTTTTTTTGCTTTGGGGTAGAAATCTAAGAGGAATATAGATATGTGGTTATTTCAATCAAGTTTTGTACAAAAAATTCTAGAATTTTATTTTAAATGCACTATCTGTTATTCTCTCTTAGAAAAAACAAAACTAAAAGTCTAGATCTAAGATCAGCTTAGATCTAAAGCAAGTAAAATCAAAGGAGATCAAAATGAATCCAACAAACTACAGAGAACTTAATGGGAACAAGAGAAAACAAAAAAACATAAAGAATAAGTTGTATGCCTTGATCTGGTCCATTTCTTGAAGGTGGCATGAATAGAAATTAACCTATTGTGCATACAACATGGTCACCTCTTAAGTTTTTTTGAACCACGAGTTGATAATAAAAGTTGGTTGCCTTAGGAGTCTCAAAAATATTGTTGTGATACTAGGGCTCATCACTTAGCATGAATGGTTGGGAATGGAATATTGATTTGAAAAGGAAAATATGCCATCACGGGTTGCAATCAAAATGACTTATTGCTGAATGAATTAATATGGTGCTTGCATGATTTGATGTATTATATGATTGTTCATCTAGAAAATGTGGAAGCTATAAGCTTTTAGGCATAATGTTAGCTCACTCGTAAAGAGTTAGGTTTGATGAAGGAACATATTCACCTTTGGAAGTGTTTTATTAATGAAATAACCAAAGCACATATTAAACTATCCCATGTCACCTAATTCTTTAATTTTGAGTTATAATGAGAAAGGAGGTCATTAGATGACAAACTTGGGTTATAAATATGGTACATGTCTTGTGATCAAAGATAAAAAAAGGTGGTGGATGAAGATTTGGAAAATGGCAGCGTCGACTAAAGAAAAAATCATGTGGTATGCTCTAAATGACATTATTTTAACTTGGAGACAACTACTCAAGTGAGGAAGAGATGACCCAAGAATTTTTCTTTTTTGTAGAGTAAGCGATGAAACAACTGAACATCTCTTTTTATGTTCCTCTTACTCTATAGTCTAGTTTAAGCTAGAAAAGTTTGTTGGTATTTAGTCTATTTGGACGAGACCTTATGTTGAAGCTTGTGTAAAAAGTGGTTTGTGGATCAAGAATTAAAATATTGGAGGTCCTTACTTTTCTAGTTTTCTAGGTTTATGGATTGCTCGCAGTTATATTATCATTGAGGACAAACTTTGTCCTACTTCCCAAATTGTACCATAGATCTTGTCACTAATTCCATACTTTACTTCTATTGATCCACCAAATACCCTAATGATATTGAAATCAATGACCCTTAATAAGTTCAAGCTTTGGGTTTATTTCAATGTTGCTTATAAGGGTTGTGATTCGATAGTTGGTCTAGGGTTTGTGCTCTACATACCAAATGCTCATTATTTCAAGTTCAAAACTAACATTGGTCAAGGTACCAACAACTTTAGTGAGCCGTGATTTTTAACTAAAATTTATGCAAATACTACAGATCAACACTTTGTAGGTGAAGGGAGACTCTCTTTTAACAATAAATTAGATGATCAATATATTTCATGTCATTAAGAACTCATTTTTCCATCTGGCTAGGATGATGAAGGACCTAAAGGACCTTTTCCAACTTATTGAATTTCAACACTTATATAGAGAACAAAATGTGGAGGCAAATCAACTCTGAAAGGTGGGTTAGGACTTTGGAAGAAAATATTTTTATGCTCAAAGAAATGGAGAACTAACATATATTGTCTGTTAAGACAAACATTTTAGGAAATTTCTAAACTCTTTTTTTGATGACTATAATGTTAATTTTTGTTTTTTGAAATATTTAAGAATACTATTTGATATAAAAACTCTCTACATTATAGGTTTACTAATCACTTATTTTTGCGAACATAAATTTAAAAGACTAAGTAAAACCCTTTAATAGATAATCACAAATCCATTTTTTTGATAGCGCTATATATCTTCTTGCTATAAATATGTTTACACATAATAGATTTTAATTTTATTGACAAAAACATATTTTCGTTTAAAAATAATATGTCACATATAAATTTAAATTATATATTAATTTTAAACTTCTTAATATAACATAATTACACTTATCTTACCACCTTTCGCTTTTAACATTTTAAAATATTTATTTTAAAGATTATCCATTAAAAGTAATAAAAGCAAAAAAACAAAATGGAAAAACACATTGAGACCCTTAATATATTCCACTAGTTACCTTAAGTGTTACCATCAAAGTAGTGGGGAATTATGTTCACTAAGCATGAACAAAACTCATTGTCCTCTCCTTGCCATCATCTCATGGGCCTTTAGGGAAGTACACTACTAAAACTCATTGTCCTCTCCTTGCCATCATCTCATGGGCCTTTAGGGAAGTACACTACTAAACCTTGCCTATGAGTAATTTTCAAGTAGCATGTCACTTCTAAACCTTAGGTACCATTAACCTTCAAGTATCATGTCACCTCAGGGGAGTACATCACTAAACCTTAACTACTAATAGCTTGGCAAGTATCATGTCACTCCAAAAACGTTCAAGTATCACGTCACTAAAAAGGTACGAAAACTTTAAGCTTTGGAGGTGCTATTTTGGACTTTCTTCTAGATATGTATTATAGGTCCAAGTTTTTTGATGAGTTGTTTTATTATGAAAGTTGTTTGAATTCTTATATGTATTTTTATCTGTAGTAAAATAACTAAATGGGTTTTTACTTTCTCAATTGAAAGAGTATTGGTTCTAGTTGTAAATTCGAAATGAATTATTAATATTATTAATAAATTCAAAATATTTTAAATAATAATTTGAATTATAGAAAGAATTAAATTATATTAATTTATATTATCTAAAAAAATATTCGAAAGGTAAAGGAATATATAGGAAATATATTACTAGCAATTACATTAAATGTTGCAAAGAAACGTTACAAGTCATAATTGGAGAATAATCATGATATATAGAAAATCACTAAAGATAAAAATTAGTAAACAAAATTTCATTTAAAACTAGAAGGTAAAGAGAAACGACTTACATTATGCCCAATTTACAAATTCTATGAACTTTCCAACATAGCTGACCTCTTAGTATTCAAATATGGTCTTTCAAATTCCAATAGAAATATTTCATAGATTTTAAAGAAATACAAGTACTAGATGACTTCAAATAAGCTAAACAAAATAATATTAATTCATAAACAACATGATGACAATCCTTCCAAATCTAAATTTGCATCACAACCTTAAAAATTTCAGCACTATAGTCTATTAGATCAAATTGAGCCAGACATTAACTCCCAATTATTCATGACTTTTGGTGTAAAATATGCAACTTTGATGGGAAACTAGTGCATTGCAGTTAATAATGTTCAGTATCTCTGGTGTTCCTGTGAGAACATCATCTCTACTATCAGTTCAACAATGAAATTGTAAATAAATATTTTGAATTACACATATTATTTTAGTATTTTGCATTGCCCCCTCAACAGTATAAGGTTTACATCTCTTAGTGACCAAAATTCTAATATGTATTATAACTTATTGTATATATCATCGATTTATATTGACAATTGCAACAAAACATTGCAAAAATTTACATCAAGAACCCTATACATTGTTGAAGACATTGATATTCACACAATGCAATAAAAAATCTTTACTTCAAGTTTTCATTTAGAAGTTCTTATTGAGTTACAATTAGTAATGGATAATATAATGTTATATAGATATTTTTGGTTTGATAATTTATTTTAAACTTTGTATCACATAATAGACACGAATTTCTTATAACAATCCACAAAAATAAAGTGAAATCATATGAGTGTTTCTAATTCTCAAATATTGGTGCACTGTAACATCCCTCACCTCACATAAGTGACATCCTTCAGTAGTGAGATGTTTTATGTTTGGAGCTGGTTTGGAATTTTTTTTGCATTGAAAGAGGTACAAGTTACTAGAATAGCAATCAACAATGCAATGCAATATAATGAAGCAATAAAAACAATTCCAAATGCAACAAGATGCATATCATTAACCCATCTAAATATGGGCTTGATAAAAACATCTAGATTGTGAAGCCCAAGTATGCTTATTCAGGTTTCATACATGAACCATTTCTATGTTGTCAAAATACAAAACTGATGTTCACAACCCAAACATACATATCAGAGCAAGTTTAATGGATATGTGTTAATATTAATATTTAGTGCAATGTACCTTCAATTCACCCGTACAGACAAAAGGTGTTTAAATCCTTTAACCTCACCCAGTAGAGCACCTCAACGTCAACATATGAAACCTAGCATCTATATAAACTTGGTGTTGGGCCATTAATATTTCATTATTATTATTATTTTTTTTCATCCATTTCTACTCTTCTTTATCATGTCATTTATCATGATTTATCATATAATTCCATTTTATAATTATTTATGCTCTTATGGATAAATATTATTTATTCTTCTTTATTTTTAATAAATTGATTATTATGCATGTTTTTACCAATGATGGTTTATTAATAAATTTTTTCACCATTTTAGCCTCCAAGATATTTTCCAGATTGAAGATTTGAACTCTAGCTCATCATTAAATGTGCCAACTCGGAAATTCGTTGGAATAAGAAGTGACAGTTTTGTATTGAACGGTTCGGGCAAATGAAAAAGAATCTGGAAAATCCAAAACATGGGTTTTGTTTAGCACGGACCAAATTAGTTTTATTTTAAGTCACTTCCCAAATGCGATTCGTATTAAGAGAAATGGAAGGTTATCTGAAGATGTTTTTCTCAGATTCGCTGTTGTGGCTGTTTTCCAAATGATCTCAGTTACAATACCAAATTCGACCTGTTCTTGTTGAATGTTGATGGAATGATATTTCAAATAGGATCTTGCTTATCAATTTGTTGTGAACACTCCAATTTTGTAATGGGAATCACATTGTAATCGTCTTTGTTGTAACTGTTCTCTGCTCTCTGTGTATTTAAATGAAAACATAGATCAAAGCAAAGGGAGATGGGATTCAAGATTCATGATGGATGATTAGAGAGAGAATTAGATGGATCATTAGATTAGAGATAGATATGATAGGATAGGAGGAATGGAACAATTACTATTGAAATTTTAACTTTGATCATCGACTCTCGTTGTTGAAGCAGAGCGCGAACTTGCTGTAATGATTATGCAATGATGAATATATAAAAATAGTTGCAGTTCCTTCGCATCTCCTGAAGTAATCCGGCGGTATTCACCGGCAGCTAAGGGCTCGGATCTGGTGTCCACTTGCTATTTGTACCATTACTTTACAATTCCAATCGTGTGATGGTTTGATTTACTTTTCATTTCCTTGAATTGCATTGCTTTACAATTCACTGTTCCTTTACATTTCCTTGAAATCGTTTTATGGCATAAAATTGTAATTGAATCACGTTGCCATTTTCTTCCATCATAACAAGATTATTATCCTTTGTAACTTAAATTATTATACTGTTCATTATAGTTATAAAGTTTCGCTGTTCACTTCGGACTCTGCTGTTCATTATAGATCATTGTTCATTTAGTTTTGCTGTTCATTTCCATTAATTTAGCTTTGCTGTTCATTTCCATTAATTTAGTGTCGCTGTTCATTTCCGGTAAATTAGCTTTGTTGTTCAAATAGGATTTGTTGTTATCTCTTTCATGTAAGGATTTGGTTTCACCTTTTAAATGTTATTGCAGCAAGTGTTTGTTTCATTTCTACTAGCAACATTATTGATTGAATTGTCATTTCCAGTTAATTGTTTTGGTGTGGAAGTGTAAGATCAGCAACTATAAAGGACATTGACTATCACTGTCTAAGTTCTCAGATTGAGGACCTTGTTCATGATTGATTTCATTTACATAAGTTGACAGAGGAAAGAGTTATTGATACTGCATCCTTGACTGATAATTGCTGTAATTTCCTGAGTGAATGATTTAGCTTTAGAGTATTGAGTTTCTTTTAATTGCAATTTGAGTTCACTGGCTGCATCCATTTATTCCTGTATTTGAGAGCATTGTACTGCAACTTAGAAATGTTACTCTTGAGTAAATAGCCGCCTCATACTGAGTACACTCTTGAAATAGAAAATCGTACCTGGATTGACAATTAATGTGAAGATAATTAGGAGTTAAAAAGACACCTTTTATCACTCAACATTTTGGCGCCGTTTGTGAGGAGAGTGTAGCCATTTCTAAAGAGTAGTGTGCATCTAATGGGTGCTTGTTAGGAAAGAATTGGGTATTAAAAATGGAAGGTAAGAACCTGCGTACGGAGCATGTAAAAGCCCTGCTCTCCCAGCCGCTTTCCAGCAGAATTGTTAAAGAACTTACGGTAGAAATAAATGTTTGAATTTTTGTAAGCACCACCCATTTCACTAACCAATTTATAGGAAAATTTGAAGAAGGAGCCTCAAATAAACACATGAAGAACATCTTATATTATGGTAAGAAATGGCTCACATTTCTACTTTTGAATTCCCTATCAAAGATCTAGGAGGAGTGACACAAATGCACATAATTCCCCCATCATCTCTACCAAATTTTCATGGTTTGACAAATGAAGATCCAGATATATTCTTATTTGAGTTCAAAATTATTTATAGAGGATATACTAATGATCAATGGTTGAAAGTGTTTCCTCTTACTCTAAAAGGAGCACCTCTCCGATGGTTCATGAGCCTAGGTGGGAACTGCATACAAATATGGGAGGACATGAAGAACATATTCTTGAAGAAGTACAAAGACTACCGCAAGGCTGATGAAGACATTTTAAATATGTTACAAGGGGAAGATGAAAGCTTGGAGGACTATGTAGAGTGATTTCAATATAACCTTCAAAAATCAAAGCATAAGTATGTGGAAAAAGAGATCTTAAAAACACTCATTCTTAAAGGAATCAAAGATGAATTTTTAGAACTCTTAACTATGATAGGAAAAGGTGATGTTTTTTAGTTGTCATATGATGATGTTTGTGAATTGTGCATACGGTATTCAAGAGGAATCTCCAAGGCTGGTAAGAATTCTAGAGAATTTTCTTCCTTCTTTTCCAAATCTGCTACAAGAATAGGAGACATAAGAGTTGAAATCAATGTTTTATTTGAAAATTTTAAAGTTGATTTTATTAGCTCTCTAAATTCAAAATTGCATTTTTTGCAGGTTCAGAAAAATCAAGAAATTGAAGAAGTGTTTTTCCCTCATTACCGAAAGGAGCATCCCATATATAGTTGTTCTTCCTTATCTAGGATGGAAGTATCATATAAAAAAGATAAGGAAGCTACAACAAGGTCAAAACCATGGAAATCATGGCCTACAGGTATGGTTCGAAACACTTCTTCTCCATTCTCTTACTTGCATAATCCATTATGGAATACTAATGTGTTAGGGCAGCCATGTCAATCTCAATATAACCATCACCAATCTTGTCTACAAGTTTGGCATGGTTCACCATATGATTGCACTACTCTCCCTCATCTTATAGCACAAACACATTCTCCATATTCTTCACCAGCTCTTCCACAACATTCTGCTTGCATATCAAAATCATCCACTCAAACCAATAATGTACATCATCAAAATGCTCCAATCCGTATACAATTTCCTGCTCAACTCATTCCACACCCTCACCATAATAAACCAGTACAACATGCTTACAGTGTTGAACTGTAAAATTTATCCACCCTTCCCACCCATTCTATCTCACATGCGCCATTAGAGATAACTTACAATGAGATTCAGAATGTTTCAAATTCAAAAATTGTAGAAGTTATGGAAAAAAAAGAGGTTTCTTCTAGTTTGCATCAACAAGCCATTTTAAAAACTCAGGAACTTCATGATATGATGGCTATGGGAAATAAATAAAGTAAAGGATATATTGAAGATTGGTTTCACTCCATCACTTGTTTGCAGCGTCACTCCATACTTCAACAATTTTTGACACCATCTTTTCAAGGGAAGTTGGCTTCTCATACCCTAATATTCATTAATATGCATTTTTCAAATTTGGGTATGTGCATACATGAAGCCTTATTTTGAAAATGGCTCCACTATAAATACTCTTATACGTAATCATATTCATTCTTCAAATCATAGTAGGTTAGTGTAAAAAAGATAAAAATAAATAAATAAATAAGGACATAAATAAATACATTTTGTTTTTATGTAGAAATAATTGTTTTTGTTGCAACACGTTGTGGAAATCAATATCGGTGATAAATGTTTTAATTCATTTATGTATGTAGATGAGTTATAATGGAAATAACAGTTCTACAAACACTCATATTCATTTGTATCACCAATTTGGAAAAATGCTTGAATATCATATTTTTTTGGCTTGTGGGCTTGATGAAATTTCGGAAAACACAACCGAGAAAGTTATGTTTTGAGGACCAATAACTGAATATTTTTAAAACCTATTTCTATCCTAAGTAGCCCCTGATGTCTACTTTCCAACCCAATATGAATCACTCAATTTGGATTTGAAACGAAAAAGTTAGAACCAAAACATTGACAAGGTGTCTAGAGGGCAGCTCAGAAACAGAGTTGGGACAGTAAGTTTTTAGAGACCTAAATGACTATATTTTTAAACCTATTTCTATCCTAAGTAAATTTTTTTGTCTAATTTCCAACCTAATTTGAATCACTCGATTTGGATTTGAAACGAAAAAGTTAGAACCAAAACATTGACAAGGTGTCTAGCAGGCAGCTCAGGAACAAAGTTGGGACAGTCCGTTTTTGAAGGGCTAAATGACTATATTTTGAAAACCTGCCTATATGGTATATTCCAATATGAATCTAGTTTACAAGGAAATTTGAATCACTCATTTTCAATATCTTATGAGGAAGTTATGATCAAAACACTGACTGTTTATCATAAATCAACACTCTTAAAACTTCGTCTTTTCAGCTATTCCTTAGAGTATTTGACCTATCAATTCTTCTTGTATTCAAAACATATTTCTATTGGAGATAAATAAATTAATCTACTTTCATTTCCAATTGAAATTATTCGAATCCGACATCAAACAAAGAATCTATGCTTAAAATATCCACTGTTGTTCTAAGTGGGGTAATAAAAAATGACTCTATTATGCAGGTTGTTCTAGGTAAAATTGACATATCATATCATTGAATTTTTAAAACTTGTTTCTATTGGAGATATATCTTTGAATTAGCTCTCATATGGCTTTGGAATCACTCAATTTGGATGAAAAATAAAGAAATTGTGAGTAAAACACTGTCGGTCAGTATGGTCGACCACTGTTCTCCCGTAGGTGACAAATAAATTTTACTTCGTTATTTTCTTAGTGGATTTTTTTTACAGAGTAACTACTTGCTATTTTTGCATAATTATTGGATTATGGGAGCTCAATTGCCTCTTTCTCCATGATTTAATGTTTTATTGCAGGTAGACACTCGTTTTTTGCAGGTCCTAGGAGAATAAAGAAGGTCAATTTATGGACAAGCGATTCTTGAAGGAAATTTTAATGAAACAAGGGAATTTCATCCAATTCATTACCCAACAGATTCATAACAGAAGAAATGAAGAATTGATTTCCATTTGAGGATTCATGTCATGTCACTGCTACCAAAACATTTTTCAAAGAGATCATTTTTTCCTTGCCTTAAGAAATAACATTGTAGCTGTTGTAACTTAATTTATTTATTTACATACTGTTTTTAAATAAAATGTTATTTCTTTTCTGATTTCTCTTATATTTTTGTGTTTCAGGTGTTGCTTCCTTCAAATTGTAACCCATCCTCAGCATCAACGCAATGAAGAACTAATTCATTTTTTGCGTGCTTGCATTTGTTGTGTTGTTCCTCCTAAGGAACAACAACCGTTCCTCTTAAGGAACAAAAGTCTTGATTACTCATATACGTTTGTTGTTACTTTTAAAGGAACATCTGCTATTCCTCTAAAGGAATAGCAGCTGTCCCTCTTTAGGGACAACAGTTTTGCGCACTTTATATTTTTGCTGTTCCTTTCAAAGGAACAACACTTTCGTATGATTGTGCATTTTTGTTGTTCCTTTCAAAGGAACAACAATTTCGCATTTTTGTTGTTCCTTTTAAAGGAACAACACTTTCACATTTATGCTATTCCTTTCAAAGGAAGAACACTTTCGCATTTCTGCTGTTCCTTTCAAAGGAACAACACTTTCACATTTTTATTGTTCCTTTCAAAGGAACAACACTTTCAATTTTTTTGCTATTCCTTTCAAAGGAACAACACTTTCGCATTTTTGTTGTTCCTTTCAAATGAACAACACTTTCACATTTTTGTTGTTCCTTTCAAAGGAACAACACTTTTTGGGCAAACTGGTAAAAAATGCAGCGCTGCTTTCTACCTGCTTTTGGAGGCCTTCCCCTTAACTAAATTGAGTGAACAATAGCTCGTTGGAAATATTGTCAAGTATAATTTCTAGAACATCTTGAATTTTGCAATTTGGAGTTCATTTGCTCTGTCAAAAATTCAATCTCCTAAGACTGGTCAAAATGAGCAGAATGAGGTTGCTGAAATGCATAGTGATGTTGCAGTCAACTTTTTAAGGCCTTCCTCAACTCCAAATTGAGCTCATGATAGCTCATTGGAAAGCTATTTGTGTCTACTTATTAGCTGAAATATCAATAAAGTCATTTGGGCATCTCATATAGGAGAAAAATTGATTTTATCAAGGTCACTCCAAAGGTGCACTAACCCTCCTGAGGCAAATGATGTTTTTGACATTTCTCCCAAACATGAAACATGTGTAAAAAATAAAAGAGGTTTTTCTTCGTAAGTCAATTATGGACAAAAAACTCTCTCACTTTTCTCAAATTCATCTTTTATTGCCCAGAAACACAGTTTGAAGAAAACTATCCCTTATGTGTGGTGAATAGCTTGTTCCTTGAAATGACTTCTCAACAAATGATGGAGACTTGATGTTTGATGATATGAAATGGCCTCATAACTTCTGATATCCATCATACCTCCTTTGCTAAGATATATCTGAACAACACTTTTGCGTGTATTTTCTTTTTGCTGTTCCCTAGAAGGAACAACACTTTTTTGAGTGTTTTTGTTGTTCCTTCAAAGGAACAACACTTTGGGAGTAATTTCAAGAACAACCCTTCTTTCCTCTTGTGGAATTATTCCTAGTTCATCTCAACCACATTTTACTGATTCCCTTTCATGGCATGAAGTACACTACTTTTATGAGGACAAGAATTATGGATTCTATTGAAGCAAGTTAATATCATTCACGTTATGATCTTTAATAGGACAACTCCTTGATGATATATATATTTTTCAAAAGGGACACAATTATTTATATACTACTTTACTGCATTGTTTTCTGCTGTACATGATACTGATTGATCATCTTAATACCATGTTGGTTCCACCCTTCCTGGTTATAATCTTCTATGTCCATAATAAATGAGATTATGGGTATATATATATTTTTTTCTATTGACATGTTCAACTTCTTCCACCATCCCTGCTCTTAAGGTGTACTGAGCCTCCCTCTTTTTATCATAAAAATGTGTAATAACAACAAAATTTTGTTCGCATTTGGAGGATATGAGGTCTCATTATGAGCCAGCCTACCATGTTCATAAGGCTGTAACAAAGTGACATTCCCATTATGGCCACCACACCAGGGTTATGATCTATTGGATAGTCAAATTATCCTTATAACAACAAGTCTCATCACGAGCCGGCCTGATCACTTTTGCTACATCTTAGTGAATGGCAGTGTGGTTATCTAGTTATCATGCCAACACACTAATCCCTTCTGTAGAACAACACTGGAACTCTCCATTTTTAAATTGAGGATCTTGGCTCATACGTGTTAAAAAACAACCCTGTCGAGGCTATGGATGCCTGCTGGCAGCAGAGGCTTTGCTTATGGTATTGAAGTTATATCTTATCGTCAATTATTACTATAATACCCCTTTCTTATTCTCCATTTTTATCGGAGAAGTTATTTCCTTAATTTTTCCTGTTTTTGAACCTTTACACATGAGAAATTATTTTCTAATCAATCACATCATTTTTCAGCTAGAATACCATCAGCAAACATCTTTTTGGCATATCGCTGTCCTTTTTATTTTTCACATAACTTATCATCAATCCAAAGCATCCTATCTCTTATTCATAACTATCTTTACACACTCTGCTCTCATTATAACCATAACTCTCGTTGTCCTATCATTGATATGTGTACTCTACTTCATTCACTGCCATATTGTTCTTTCCCTTGCCTTGCCATCAGCGCAATGCCTTTCATATGCTTTATGGTCATGGGATCCCTTTTCCAATTGGAGGGGGGAATGTATGCATTATGGGATAGCTTGCGATATGATTAATGCACTCTACCATAAATTGTTGACTTGACAAAATATTAGTATTGCATGTATACAAAAGTTTTTCTCATTGAAATTTTTGCATGCATCTTATCTGTTGCTATTCAAAACTAACACTATGGATTCAAGAACATTGTATGCAAAATAATGATTTGTTGACAAGAGAACAAAAAGTATGGGGAGACACTCTATTCGCAGCATGACCACACTATTGCAACTAACAGAAGAAGCTCAAGCAACTTGCGAATGCGAACAATTGTTCAGACATGATGTGCTTGCCTGGATTCCACCTTTTGCATCACTTTCAACATCAAATCTGCCTACATCAGCTTCAACAACTGCCAGTACATACATATCATTCTACATTTTTTTTCGAAGGAAAAAACTTGAGGTACAATAACATAATTTTCTAATTTATTAAGAATTTAGGAGAATTTCATGAAAATCCATTAAGCATTATTTATCATCATTCATTTTACATCTTAACCACTTCCCATTTTTTAGAAACAGATCATCTTTCAGTTTGGGGGAGTGTTGCTTTCATTCATTTCTTTCTTATGACCATGCCATTAATATTCTTTACCATATATTGATATTTTTATTCATTCTCAACATCTCCCTTATTCCATGTTGTTTTACACCAAGCATAGATTTCAAAAGATGATAGTGACCACCTCAATTTGTTTTCTAGAATTGCATGAGGGCATGCTAATTTTTCAGTTTGGGGAGGAATTGCTACGCATGATGGATGTTTTCTACTTTCTTTCTCATTTAAGGCATACAATTTCATTTTTATACAATGCAGAAATTGATTTTCATATATTTTTAAAACCATGAACTTAATTCTTGTGATTTTTGGGAAACACAGATGTATCATTAAAATACACAAACCCAGATAATTTCAAGTTAAATTAGTTCATAAATTTCGAAAATCATGCACTATCACTTATAGCCATTTTGTTTATATCTCATGATCCGTGCTTCAAAACGATCTGATTTTTGGATCATAGAAGCAGTGATATAGTAGAAATCTACTTGCAAAATTTCAACAAAATCTTGTTTGCAGCTTTTGAGAAAATGGTTAATGAAATTTGTTGTTACCTATATCATATTTTGCTGCAACTTCATATACATATAGTTGAATGTCAATATAAAAATTGTTACGCCTTCATCAAGATTGCTAAAATTGAATATTCACTATTTGAGGAGGAATTCATTTGTTCCATCTATTTCATGAGTTGGGATGAACAATTTTTTATGGCTTGGATAACATAGAGTCTTTGGGTTGCATGAGGACATGCAATATATTCAGTTTGGGGGTATGTTGGGCTATTAATGTCATTATTATTATCATTTTTTTCATCTATTTTTACTCTTCTTTATCATGTCATTTATCATATAATTCCATTTTATAATTATTTATGCTCTTATGGATAAATATGATTTCTTCTTCTTTATTTTTAATAAATTGATTATTATGCATGTTTTTACCAATGATGGTTTATTAATAAAC
The DNA here is from genome assembly GCA_000404065.3 of Pinus taeda. Classification (NCBI taxonomy): domain Eukaryota; kingdom Viridiplantae; phylum Streptophyta; class Pinopsida; order Pinales; family Pinaceae; genus Pinus; species Pinus taeda. Next base: position 40,739 of record APFE030701827.1, read on the forward strand.
TTGTTCACCATTTTAGCTTCCAAGATATTTTCTAGATTGAAGATTTGAGCTCCAGCTCATCATTAAATGTACCAACTCAGAAATTCGCTGGAATAAAAAGTGAAAGTTTTGTATTGAACGGTTCGGGAAAATGGAGAAGAATTAGAAAAATCTGAAACATGGGTTTTGTTCAGAACAGACCAAATTAGTTTTGTAATGAGTTGTTTTCCCAAATGCAGTCCGTATTAAGAGAAACAGAAGGTTCACTGAAGACGTTTTTCTTAGGTTCGCTGTTGTGGCCGTTTTCCAAATTATCTCAGTTGCAATACCAAATTCGACCTGTTCCTGTTAAATGTTGATGGAAAGATATTTCAGATAGGATCTTGCTTATCAATTTGTTGTGAACACTCCAATTTTGTAATGGGAATCACATTGTAATTATCTCTATTTTAACTGTTCTCTGCTCTCTATGTATTTAAATGAAAACAAAGATCAAAGCAAAGGGCGATGGACTTCAGGATTCATGATGGATGATTAGAGAGAGAGTTAGATGGATCATTAGATTAGAGATAGATAAGATAGGATAGGAGGAATGGAAGAATTACTATTGAAATTGTAACTTTGATCATCGACTCTCGCTGTTGAAGCAGAGCACGAACTTGCTGTAACGATTATGCAATGATGAATATATAAAAACATTTATAGTTCCTTTGCATCTCCTGAAGTAATCCGACGATATTCACCGGCAGCTAAGGGCCCAGCCCTGGTGGATCCACTTACTATTTGTACCATTACTTTAAAATTCCAGTCGTGTGATGGTTTGATTTACTTTTCATTTCCTTGAATTGCATTGCTTTACAATTTCCTATTCCTTTACATTTCCTTGAAAACGTTTTATCGCATAAAATTGTAATTGAATCGCGTTGCCATTTTCTCCCATCATAACATGATTATTATCCTTTGCAACTTAAATTTTTATGTTTTTCATTCTAGTTATAGATCTTCACTGTTCACTTCGGACTCTTCCGTTCATTAGAGATTGTTGTTCATTTCCATTAATTTAGCTTTGCTGTTCATTTCCATTAATTTATTGTTGCTGTTCATTTCCGGTAAATTAGCTTTGCTGTTCAAATATGCTTTGCTGTTATCTCTTTCATGCAAGGATTTGGTTTCACCTTTTAAATGTTATTGTAGTAAGTGTGTTTGTTTCATTTCTACTAGCAGCATTATTGATTGAATTGTCATTGCCATTTAATTGTTTTGGTGTGGAAGTGTAAGATCAACAACTATAAAGGACATTGACTATCACTGTCTAAGTTCTCAGATTGAGGATCTTGTTCATGATTGATTTCATTTACATCAGTTGACAGAGGAAAGAGTTATTGCTACTGCATCCTTAATTGATAATTTCTATAATTTCCTGAGTGAATGATTTAGTTTCAGAGCATCAAGTTTCTTTTAACTGCAATTTGAGTTCACCAGCTGCATCCATTTATTCTTGTATTTGAGAGCACTGTAGTGCAATTTAGAAACATTACGCTTGAGTAAATAGCCGCCTCAGACTGAGTACACTCTTGAAATAGAAAACCATACCTGGATTGACAATTAATGTGAAGATAATTATGAGTTAAAAAGACACCTTTTATCACTCAACACTTGGTTTACAAGAGTCTTTTCTAATGTCCATATTCAATGGACCCTATATTCAATGAACCCAATGCCCACCATGTATAACACATGGCTCTCTTGGTACAATAAGCTAACCCTAAAGTCCTAAATAATTATAGGGGACAATGAAGAGAGGATAAAACTTTCATTAGTGAACTATTTAGTTGAAACAATGTAATAAAACTAAACTAAGAATCGTAAGAAATTACACGAGAAAAGCACATTATCATTGGTGAATATTTTTGGTTGTAACTATGTGAGAGATATTTTAATCCTACTTATCTCGAAACCCTTGATGGATCATCAGGAAGCCTGTAAGAATAAAGTGCATGATTCACAAATGCAAAAGGATAAGAAAAAATATTGTAATTTTGCTCTTAATTGATTTCCCCACAGTGAGCAACTGTATTATAGTGAAGAAACATTTATTTATTTGGAATTTGTACTAAAGAAATAATGTATTATAATGCACTTAAATTCTAATCACAAAATATCCAATTTTTTCAAGTGATGTAATATAAGATGGAAGAACCCCGATCGGGGTGATAAAGAGGGAAAGTACGAGAAGGCGGATAGCACAAGGGAGAGTACGGTCAGGACGGCCACCTACTGCCCTCACCATAGATCAAATGGCCATGGTGGCGTCCTGCATGCCTGCGGGAGTTTCGAGGTAGCATAGTGGCAGGAGTGTGGGGGGAGAGGAGGTAAGAAACAACGACAGTAGTGGGATGGGACGTGGGCTAGGGTACATGAGGGTGGTAAGGGTGGGAGAAAAACATAGTATGCAGCGAAGGGAGGAGGAGAACAATGCAACGTAGGCGTTGGGATCTTCGGCAGTCGAGTGTGATTACGGGTATGTCTGCTTTGGATCTCCTCCTGCATTTCACTTTGGATTGCTTAGTATGGTCGAGGAGGGGGGAAAGATGGGAATTGCTGGGGAGGGGCGACGTATGAGCAAGTTTGCAATTCACTCTGCCATCCATAGTAAGGTGGAAGAGGAGGGTAAGCTGGGATTTGTAGGAGAGGGGCTATGCCTGAGCGGGTTAGAGGTATGCATGGTGAGGAAGCGTGAGGATCAAAGCATAGGTACGTTGGGGAATTGTATTAGTGGGGTAGAGGGTCAGCCCGAGAAAACTAAGAACCTTATCCATGCAGAGGGCAACAAGGCAGAGGGCTTGTCCATCCACCTTTGTCTAGGGGGAGAGAGACCATTGACTCTCCAGAATAATGGGGGAGGTCGGAGTGGGGTAGGAAGGCTAAGCGACAAGGAAATGCTGACTAATGGGAAGATTGTAGCTCCTCGAAAGCTAACTTTTGCTGTTGATAATTGCAAGCAGGAGGCAATAAAGGAGAAAATGGCTTGCCTGGGTAGAGGTAGGGGTTGTGGAGGCAGAGGGCGGTAGAGCTAGTCAGGCAGAAGCAATATGTCAACCTTGACACCAGCAAGTTAGAGGCGAGGAAGGAAAGCCATGAGGATGACAGTCCAGGAAGCTGCTCGAGCTTATAGAGAAGGGACGGACGCAAACATTCGTCAGCTAATTCAATAGATGGAAGACAACGTAATGGAAGAGGATTCAAAACCAGAGATGGAGGAATGGGGGGATATTATCCCCGATCCAGGGCACACCAGAGGAAAAATGACACTTTATCGGCAAGCTCTGCATGTGTACTGGGTTTTGAAGCGTTTACTAGCTAGGGCTCTGGAGAAGGTGGCAAGAGAAGTGGCAGCGATAGCCCAAGGCATGCCCAATATCAAAAAGGAAATGAAAAACTTGTAGATCATCATGATAATGCAAGAAAACAAGATGGATGAGATCCAAAAATGGTTGATGAAGCTGTCACCAGCACTAAACAACTCGATGGAAACACCTGCTAATGAAGAATTTGACAAAGATGACCGAAAGGATTAGTCTTTTACATTTTCTTGTCTGATTATTTTGCACCTAGCTTTTCTTTTCAAGACGTTCATATGTTAGTTTGTAGCATGTTTAATGTCTTTAGATGTGAAGTTCATGTAGCATGGATTGAAAGACTGATTAAATTTTGTTATTGGATGGCATATAACAAACTCAGGTGGCCAACAGACTTGGTTTCCCATATGGGAAAGTTGAGGCCACCAAAATGTTGTATCTGGATCAACTTGTTTTTATAAATAGAAAAGGAAGGTACTACCCTAACTTACAAAAAAAAAAATATAAGATGGAAGAAGGATGGAAGAGTTTATGATCACTTGAAAAAATTCCAAAGCTTCTAAAAGCCATCCAGGCTTAAAACAATGATTGAACCTTCAAAATTTTTTTAGGAGTTGTATGGAACCTTGAACTCTAGAAGGTTATTAGGAGTCAATAGGAAGTTTGAAATTCATAAAAAATATCAACGACATATAAAATGTTTGGTAAAACAAAAATTTATCAACACCTGATGAAAACACCAACCTATGACTATTGATGCTCAAGGAAAACTTGTTATGTTACAATTTTCTACACACCCACAATGACTTATTGGCGTTGCAAGAAGACTAGATTATGGGTACGTTTTGGCTAACCTATGATACACTTATCGGTGTTTTTTGAAGTTGTCTTTTGGCATCACCACCTAAAGAAAACTTACACTTCACTATTTTTTCTTGAGCATCTAGTAGGTTTATTAACACTTGGTGTAATAATTTGACTTTTTAAGCTTTTATTTTTATATTTGATTTTTTTCTTCTTTTCTCTTGGAATGTGGGACTTTAATGGTCTTCTTCATCGAATATTTGTTTTGGTTTCCCTAGTAAGACAAAGCATCACATCAATAGTTAAAGGAAACATGTGAAGTCTATAGATGGATAAATTCCTTAAAATATAAGATAACAATAATGCATTGAAAGAAAAGTGAAACCCAAAAATTGAAAATTTTTATGGTGTGTTGTGTACTCAAGAATTTCCTATTATTATTCGAGGTTTCTTGTAGGATAACCTAAGTAGTCAATAGGTTATGATGATATAATGTAAGTAGGAAATCCTACATCAATCTTTCAAAATGCTTAGAAATTATTGAAAATAGAAAAGAAATATATTGAAAATATGATGCAATTATAGTATAATGACATTCCATTTGCCTAATTTTGAACTAATTGGACAAACAAAAATCTTTGACAATATGCCCACTAAGGATGCACATAAGACATTGTTTACTTGTGTAATGTTGCATGGTTCTCAACTACACTAATGGTTCAATCCATTCTAAAGCCTCTAAAGAGAGGCCTACTTTTTATTGTAGGCTTGATTCATGGATCCAACCATTTAGGGAACACTATTCCCCCTCCAAAGAATAAAAAGATGGAGAAAATGCCTTTGGATTTTTAGTTGACAAACTATCTTAGAATCTAGGGAGGATTAACAATTCTTGTTAACAAGTTATCTTAGTATGTAGGGAGGATTAATAATTCTTGTTTTAATGTTGTTAAATTATTCTCTACTTAAATTAATTTTTTTATTTTTTTTTATTATAATATAATATATAATAAAAAATATGGTGTACTTATTTTATTTTTATAAAAAAAATCATGGACATCCACGTTAAACCTTATAACTCTCATAATATCCCAATCTTACTAAATATAATAAAGTTATTTAGTTGTTTCTTTTCCGTGATACCATTTATTTTTTTAACTATGGTGTACACCATATGGCCATGCATTTTATATACATAAAATAAGACAATAAGAGAACTTGATAAGTATGCCTTAACATTGTTGTGTTAATGTCTTACCAATGTTTATTGTTTTATAGTGATTTACACCACATCCAAATGTATTTATCCAAAAATATTTAGTATGTGTAGGTGAGTGGGTGCAATGATACATCATATGTAAGCATATCTTTTATTTTAATACTTGTGGAAGTTTGCATATACATATATATTTATATATTGATTTTAATATTTTGTATTTTAAATTTTATATCTATTTAAAAGTAGTATTTGGTGATTTATATAATATTATAAAATGTTATGTATGTAGTAAATCCTACATCAATATTTTAAGATGCTTAGAAACTATTGAAAATGGAAAAGAAATATATTGAAAATATGATGCAATTATAGTATAATGACATTCCATTTGCCTAATTTTGAACTAATTGGACAAACACAAATCTTTGACAATATGCCCACCAAGGATGCACATAAGAAATTGTTTACTTGTGTAATGTTTCAAGGTTCTCAACTATACTAGTGGTTCAATCTATTCCAAAGCCTCTAAAGAGAGGCCCACTTTTTATTGTAGACTTGATTAATGGATCTAACCATTTAGGGAACACTCTTCCCCCTCCTCCAAAGAATAAAAGGATGGAGACAATGCCTTTGGAATTTTAGTTGATAAATTATCTTAGTATCTAGGGAGGGTTAACAATTCTTGCTTTATTATTGTTTTTTTTTTGCCATTCAAAAAGGATTTCATTAGATGTTAAAAATAACATAGCATATAAAAATGCTCTCAACAGCCCCCGCTCCCTAATTCCGACCAGACTCTTTGAGATTGGGGTTTGGAGAATACCAAGATAGACAATTTACATATATTATTTTTAGATGGCTCTGAGGTCTTAGCATACTATGAGAGAAACAAAAATAAACTAGAACTAATGGTAGCATATCAAGGAGGGGGATGGGGGGGTGTTATCAGGGGAGCTACAAAGTAGCCAACATGGCCATGAATGTGGAAGTCAATATGTTCCACCCATACCTCTAAGTTGCAAAGATGGTTGTTTATGCGGCATTGGATGCGCAAAAGGTTGTCCAACTGCTCCATAATGGTATTTTGGTTGATTAAATGTCAGTGAGATAGGAAAGAACTTCATTGCGGTCTTCGTACCTGTGGTCCCAAAGAATGTCGATGTCAATTTGTATGTGTCGCAACTGCTTAATGATTGATTCCATTGAGGCAGGAGCTACTAGGCAGCCTCATGAATTACTTGGGGAAAGAGCCTCAACATCCTTTGTTTCTTGATGAATGATGGACTAGTACAGGATGCCCTGCTTGGGCCCACTGCCCCTGCCCATGACGAGGGTGGCCCCGCTGGCGTGGCATTTTGCTGGGCACAAATGGTGGCGACTCACAATGGGGGGAGCTTGCAAAGAAAGTTGTCAAATACCTGTAAAGTAAGCAATATACTTCAGACCCACAGACCCACATACTTGAGCAGGGATGAGCCACCATCCCTATACTACTACCAGGAAGGCAGGAGGGGCTCCTGTTTACCCAGCCCAGGTGCTAGAGTGTAATACTTTTGAGACACCACTCCAAGGCCGCACACGAACATAACACCCATCCCCAAATGCTGGCCGAGGGATTGTAAAGTCCTTCGGGCCAAAGGCGAGACCCAACCTTCAAACATAAATTACCAAATGCCAAATAAAAACCCACACACCTATAAATATCGACGGTGGTCCTCTTGAGCGGGAGAGGAGCCAGGAGTTAGGAGAGTGATGAAAAGAGATTATTTCCACTAAAAGCGAGGGAACAAAACCGAACTTTGACTGTATGCATACCATGGTCCCAAGGACATACCAAGAGATCGATGTCAATCCTCTTCAAGCTACTGCAAGTGTCGTCTGCCTTCCTCACCCAAGGTTAGAGCCCTAGTGAGGCACCATAGACATAAACCTGACTGCTATCAAAATCCTTACGAACCAAACTCATTTCCCAAACTGTCGAATTGAGCGCTTGAGGAAGAGTGTTGCGCTAGAGGAGAAGTGTTGCGCTTTGTCATCGTTGCGGCATTAATATGTGCGTGGAGGGGAGGCAGGCTTGGATGGTTAATCACATGGCATTTGTACCAAAACATGCGCACTCCCATCAGGGGTGTTTTCATACTTTTAAATTATTCTCCACTTAGATTTTAAATATTTTAATTTTATTAATAATATAATTTATAATAAAAATATATGACATAATTATTTTATTTTATTAAAATTATGGACATCCACGTTAACCTTATAACTCGTATAATAAACCAATCTTACTTAAAATATATAAACATTTATTTCCACTTAGATTAAATTTTTTAGCTTTATTAATAATATAATTCATAATAAATATATGGCATAAGTATTTTATTTTTATAAAAAATTCATAAACATCCACATTAAACCTTGTGACTCTCATAATAACCCAATCTTACTAAATATAATAAAGTTGTTTCTTTTCCATGATACCATTTATTTTTTAACCATGGTGTATACTATATGATCATGTATTTGATATAAATAAAATAAGATAATAAGACATCCTGTTAAGTGTGACATTGTTATGTTAATGTCTTACCGATGTTTATTGTTTTGTAGTGATTTACACCATATCCAAGTGTATTTAGTATGTGTAAGTGAGTGGAAGAAATGATCCATCATAAGCATATTTTTTGTTTTAATATTTGTAAAAGTTTGGATATATATATAAATTAAAATTTTGTATTTAATTTTATATCTATTTAAAAGTAGTTTTGGTGATTTATTATATATATTTATAAAAAGTTATTTATTAAATTTAATATTAAAATATATGCTTTATAAATTTTATGGAAGCTTAATATTGTTTTATATATTGATGATTTAATTTTATAAAGTTTTTTTTTTTGTAAGCTGGGTGGGACCTCTCCGATTTACATGTCCATTATGAACCCCTCTCCAGGAGAAGGGTAGCCCAAGATTTGAACCCAAGACTTCCAGTTCAGTAAGACTTCATTTCCACGGCCTTTGCCGCTTAGGCTACCCCATGTAGACAAATTTTTTTTGTAGGCTGGGGTGGGACTCTCCGATTTACATGTCCATTAAGTACCCCTCAACCGGGGAAGGGTAGCCCAAGATTTGAACCCAAGACTTCCGGTTCGGTGGGACTTCATTTCCATGGCCATTGCCGCTTGAGCTACCCCATGTGGACAATTTTATAAAGTTTTAAATACGTAAGAGTTGGTAAATTTAATAATAAGTATTATTATAGAAAGTTTATAACTTAATATAGGAGTTACTATGAAAAGTCACTAGTGTGTACTTGTCATTATGGACATAGAAAAGTTAACATTGTTATTAAACCTAATAAGAAACCTTACTTAATCATTATACAAATCAATCCACCATGACCACACGTATTGTTCGCTATGACATTAACATTAAAAAACTTATACTTAACTTAATCATTATACAAATCAATCCACCATGACCACACGTATTGTTCGCTATGACATTAACATTAAAAAACTTATTTTATAAAATTATATAATGTATATTTATTTTTTCTTTTGTATTTCTTTTCTATTTATATAATGTACATTTTTTTTTT
>APFE030701835.1:0-16343 GCA_000404065.3 Pinus taeda
ATGCTAGATCTAGATAAGTCAAAGTGTTGACTTCTGTTGTAAATGTACTCTCTCTCTTTCTCTGCTGAACTTTGAAGATAAAAGAAGATTTGATCAAAGGGTTTCCCCACACATTGTGGGGTTTGTCCCTGGCTCGCGCCATATCTTGTGTCCTCTTGTCTTGGCTTGTCTTCTGCGATTTTATTTATGTTCTATCTGCAGTTTATCGTAATGCTGATGTGATTGCTAACTGTGAAAATTTAAATAAATTGCTCTAGCATAGAACATACCTAATCTTAACAACTTGCGAAATTTTACTTCAAAAAATTTCACCAGAAATTCCTTTATTAAAAACCAATGGAATTGCATAACTTACACCATGAAATTATCGACCAACACAATGAAATGAGTTCTGATGTGATTGTCACGGAAAAAATTCTCAGAAACAAATAACTTTTACAACATGAAAACCCCACAAAGTCTGCAACTCAAAATACATGGGAAGAATAACAGCAAACTAAGCCTTATTATATTAATGAGAACATATTACATGCCAATACAACTACCAATCGCTGAGCTGGAAAATATCTAAGATGGCCTCCAAATAGTTGTTGCAATACCAATCCTAGCCTCCAAAACTGCAACTGAAAATGACGCCCAAATTGGATATATGAGTGATCCCCACTTCAATCCATAAATCTGCTCCAGATCTGCTCACTAACTGATGCTGATAAAACCCAATGAGATCCCTGAATGAAATATCCACAACAATGAGTTGGGGTTTCGTCCAACACACCAAGAAACTCTGATCCTGAAACCCGAGCTCCCAGAAACTCTCCACAAGAAAATACTCCAAATCCAAGATGCCCAAATGACTTGCTTTCCCCCTCTTTTAAAGACTTAATGGATCCCTCTCCAACCTTCTAGAAGCAAAAGATACAAGGTACAGAAAGGTACAAGGTACAAAACAAAAACGGAAAAGGGAAGAAGGTACAAGGTAGAAAACCAACATTAAAGTGACTAAGGAGGCTCTTAATGAAGGGGGGACATGAAAGGGGGGTCAATGGGAGATTAAATCTCCACCCTTGATCAAGGAGAGCTAAGATCTAATCTCAACCCTTGATCATAGGGTTAGGGCTTCACCTCATTATGAGAGACTAAAAAGGGAAAAGGGCAAGGAGAGCTCATTCATTCTTCAATTGCAAGGTTGGAGAAGAGGAGGCTGAGATAGCCAAAGAAGAGAACCTACAACAATTATTTTGCTCAAGGAAAAAGGGCCGAGATAGCCAAAGAAGAGAACCTACAGTAGTGATTTTGCTGAAGGGAAATTGGGTCGAGATAGCCAAAGAAGAGAACCTACAGCAGTGATTTTGCTGAAGGAGAAAGGGGTTGTGATAGCCATTTGTAGGTGGAGAGAATGAGTTAATACAGCAATGAAGAGAAGACCAATAGACCTGAGTTCCTAGTCCTGTAGAGTAACACGGAAAACGAGGAAGAGGAGGCTGCTACAACACTCATTTCCAGTGCGAGTTTCAAGGAGGGCTAGTGCATTTATTACTGTTCTTACAAGCCCAAAAATCAAGGAGGGGCTGCGCAGAATTTGAGGTGATATTGTTGATTTGGGGTAGCGTCAGATGTGCTCTAGCCACGAAAATTGGTGGAGAGGCTAAAGCACATGAGATCTCCAATACCTATAAATGGTTTGGGCAGAATCTAACCAGTTTGGGATAAAATATTAATGTCAATTAATATAAAACTTAGTTAGAATGGTCCAAAAGTCGTGGATCAAGCCAGATCTAATCTTAGCCATTGATTAGGGACTTAATCTCGGTCGTTGAATTGTCAACGAGAAAAGTATAAGAGGAGGCTTAAGGGTCACTTGGAGAACACACCAGAGTGATCAATCATTCTATTCTCTAGAGCGGGGTTTGCTAAGAGAGATAAAATCAGCGATCAGCAGCAAGGGGCAATGAATACATACCAAAGAGGCAGAGTCAGTACCAGAGAGAGTGCAGAGCCGGGAGAGGGTTGACACAGAGCCTACTAGAGGCCACGCAGAAGCAGCCAAAGGCCACGCAAAGGTAGCCATGCGCTGTGTAGAGCCTAAGGAGGGGCAGCGTGGGAGACGCAGAGGCTCCAAAGGCTGACGCAAAGCCTAGAGAGGCTGATGTAGAGCCAAGAGATGCTGGGCCAGAGTGGCTGACGTAGACCCTAGATGTTGACGCTAGGAGATTTCGTGGGGCATATTGGGGCTGATATCTGTCTCCGAGTGAGAGGTACTACTGCAGAGGGCATTCTCTGTCGGGTGAGCTATTTCTGGCACCCAGATTGTATTATGAAAGTACTTAATAATAAAACCCTCAGATCGCTGCACCAATTTTTCCACATTGGGTTTTTCCGTGGACATTAGTCCAAAAATAATGATGTCACTTGTGTGCTTATTTTTCCTTCAATTGATGATCTGTATGTGTTGAGACTATACTTGTATTTATTTTTAGTATTTACATGGTAAATAACTTGTTAATTAACAGAACAAGTAGGAAGAAATAAATCAGAAAGTACAAGAAGGATTTCTAACAGTTAGACTTAGAAATTCCAACATGGCATCAAAGCATTGTTGCAGATCACAAGATAACTGAGGGCATCGGCTGAGCAGAGCAGCAGCAGCAGAAACAGTTGTTCCAAGTGACAGAAGTTGTTCCTAGCAGAAAAGCAGCAAGGAAGGGGTGACACAGTAACTGTGTCATCAGTTCGAGCTGGGAAGAGGATCAGCACAGTGGCAAAGAGGAGCAAACCTGACCTATGCAGTGCCCAGTCACCTTTCTCAGCCAGGAAGGATTGACGCCCATGGCCAGGAGGTGCAGATTTTGCTGGTGTCGGGATTGTACAGAGCCTAGAGGCTCTAACCTTCAGTCTGTTGAGGCATAGGAGGTTGTGGGTAAGTTACAGAGTGAAGCTGGTGGGGTAATGTGGTCAGAACAGTACCTAACAGGGCAAGACCAAGGAGGAGGGAGTTGCTGTCAAGGATTTCTAGCCAAGAAATCCAGATCAATGATGCAGCTGCACTAACGATCAGAGTGGAGGCATTTCGACTTTGCAGAGGGGTTTCCAGGAGGGAAATCGAGGCTCAAAGAGAGTCACACCGAGAAATTCCAGGAGGGAAGTAGAGAGACTCAGAAGAGTCGAAAGAGGAGCAGCGAAATGGTAGTAAATGTGGTAAGGGATCAGGACAGACTGGACGGAGCCTCAAACTTCGTAGTCTGGAAGGCCAGGATCTTGTCCATTCTAGACAGGAATCGTCTTAAGCACTTCGCCTTGAACATGATAGTGATCCCAGTTGACTCGACTGAGAACAAAAAATATGAGGAGACAATGGCGAGAGCCAAGAGCATCATCCTTGATGGGGTCAAGGACCATGTAGTACCACATATTGCCGAAAAGAACACGGCAAATGCGATGTGGGAGGCCCTAACGAAATTGTATCAGCATACTTCCATGCAGAGGAAGATGCTATTAGAAAATCAGTTGCGGTCATACCAAATGCAGAGGGGAGAACAGATAGACACCTTCCTTAGTTGATTGAAGGAGATCTGGGATCAACTGGCCACACCGGTTAAGGAGATGTTGGTGAGGACCGCATTTAACGCAGTCTCAAAGGATTGGGAGGTATTTGTCTAGAGCATACTGGGCAGGTCGACTTTTCCAGATTGGGAGGAACTGTGGGCAGCTCTTCGTCAAGAAGAGATCAGAAGGCTAACCAAGGTAGGGAGCAACGACAAGGGGCTCAAAATCAAGGAGGAGGAAGAGGAGGATGTTGCCATAGCATCTGAGGGAAAGCAGGAGAAACGGAAGAAGAAGGACCTCTCCAAGGTCAAATGCTTCCACTATGGGGAACTAGGTCACTATGCGAACCATTGTCCATGAAAGAAGAACAAGGGAGAGGCTCCTGAGACCAAGGCTGCGCCAGCAAGGGCAGAGAGAGAAGTGGAGACAAATGATGACTGTGCCATGAGTGCTCATGCGCCACCTGAGAGGAAGTGGGGAGACATCGAGCTGTAGTCAGATGGACTACAAGCGATGAGGGGCAGGATCCTCGAGATACCCAACCTCTTGGATTATACCTTGCTATGAGAGCCCCGAAGAGGAGCAGCAAGACTGACAGATGTGGATAGAGGGACAGAGGGAGCTACAGTGCAAGAGTCCCAGGACAACGTGAGGCAGCAGTGAAAGATGCACAGAGTTGTTGCAGCAGCGCAGAGGTCAGAGAGGGAGCACTGGCCAATGACAGAGGGAGCTTCAGCATCAAGAGTGTTTCTAGCCTAATGGAGATGTCAGAGTTGGGAGATCAGTTACTTCTCAGTAACTGAGTTGCAGTGCAGCAGTTAGCAGTGGCAGTGCTATGGGCAACACAATGCAGCATGATGAGAGGGGTTGCAGTGCAAATGCAGCTGTGGCAGTGACAGGGCCATGGGCAGCAGCACGGATGCAGAGGGAGTTGCCGTACAAATGCAACAGTGGCAGTGGTAGGGCCATGGGTAGCAGTACATGATGCAGCAGTGCAGAGGATATTGGGCAACAGGCCTAGCATCAGCACAGGGACCGATGCTAGATGATCAGGGTGATGCTCAGAGAGGAGTACTACTAGAGCATAGTACTCGCTAAGAGGGAGTGTTGATTTGGGGTAGCATCAAATGTACTCTAGCCACGAAAATTGTTGGAGAGGCTGAAGCACATGAGATCTCCAATACCCAGAAATGGTTTGGGCAAAATCTAACCAGTGAGATATTAAAATAATTAATATTTTTAATGAAGTCTCTAAGTCTAAACTTAGGGAAAATAAAATATTAATGTGAATTAATATAAAACTGAGTTAGAATGGTCCAAAAGTCGTGGATCAAGCCAGATCTAATCTTAGCAATTGATTAGGGACTTAATCTCGGTCGTTGAATTGTCAACGAGAAAAGTATAAGAGGAGGCTTAAGGGTCACTTGGAGAACACACCGAGTTGATCAAGAATTTGATTTTCTGGGGCAGGGCTCGCCAAGGAAATAGAAGGAGTTATCAAAGTTGCAACTGAAGGGCAGTGAATGCAGTAGCAGAGAGGCAAAGACAGTACCAGGATCAGCAGCGCAGAAGCCAGGAGAGGGTACACGCAGAGCCAGCCAGAGGCCACGCAGAAGCAGTCGGGGGCCACACAGAGGCAGCTAGGAGCTGCACAGAGCCTGAGGAGGGCCAGCGTGGGAGACGCATAGGCTCCAAAGGCTGACGCTGGGCCAGAGAGGCTGACGCAGACCCTAGAGGTTGACGCTGGGAGATTTTGTGGGGCAGATTGGGGTTGATATCTGTCTCCGACTGAGAGGTACCACTGCCAAGGCCATTCTCTGTTGGGTGAGCCATTTCTGGCACCCAGATTGTATTATGAAACTGCTTAATAATAAAACCCTCAGATAGCTGCACCAGTTTTCCCACATTGGGTTTTTCTGGGGGCATTAGTCCAAAAATAACGGTGTCACGTGTGTGCTTGTTTTTCCTTCAGTTGATGATCTGTATGTGTTGAAACTGTACTTGTATTTATTTTCAGTATTTACATGGTAAATAACTTGTTAATTAACAAAACAAGTAGGAAGAAATAAATCAGAAAGTACAGGAAGGATTTCTAACAGTTAAGACTTTGAAAATCCAACAGATATCAGTCAGACAGAGGTTCAGTTTTTTATGCAGAAAAGACTGGTATGACTGCTCAAAATTCGAGGGGGAGAGTGAAGACCTGAGACACGATTTTTGGGGTTTAAAAGCTCACTGTTGGCACGCAGTTCAAGAAACTACTTGCTGGTTCCAGCACACAGTCCGAGGAGCTGAGAGAGAGTCTCAGCGTGAATTTCGAAGTGATGAAGGTGGCATCTCAGCAAGTTTTTCATCTCAGCAAGTTTTTCAGAAGCAGTCTGTGTGTGAAGTTTGAGGGTTAAATTGTCAGTCCAGTGGCTCATTTTTCTGAGCAGAGGAAACTGATCAGAAGCATGAGATTTGATGCTGGAAAGTTCAGTCTGTGGCATGAGTTTCAATGCATTGATGACTGAACATGTGGCACGAATTTCCAGACTGATACAATCTCCTAGAGGCTGGCACAATTTTAAAGGTGAGAGATAAGTACCCCTGTCATTTAATGCCATAATTAATTCTCTGATATTTGCAATAAAATTCTCTTCTACACTGGTTTTCCCCTTGTGGGTTTTTCCAGGGTCAGAGATTGACCAAAAACAAGTGTTCATTTGTTGGGATGCTTGTGTGAAATTTATTTTATCCGCTGAAAGTGAAAGTTAAAGATCAGAGGTAGCTTAGCATTTTTTTATTTGAATGCATATTCATGTTTATATATCAGCTACAGTGGAATGGGTTGTGGGCATTAAACAGTGATGTGCAAAACAAACTAAAACCGGAGGGGATACAGGGACCTAAATTTTTCTACACATTGTTTGAAACAAAGACAATATTCAAACTATATTCTTAAGAATGTTAGTTCCACTACAATTTGGTCTCAAAGTAGAGGTCGTCTTGGGAATCACAATACAACAAGTTCATTCCAAGTACCTTATAAATGCACAATCCCACAGAAGATCAAATTGGAGTGGTTAGGTCCTTTGACAATTCAACAATTCTGCTCAAAGCTTAAAAGACCATATCATCTTATCTCATCAACCATCACAACTTCAGAGAAACAGAGAATCATGAGAAAGTATTGACCCATAACAAAAGATGAAATCTATCAATTAACATGCTTTGAGGACGAAGCATTTCAAAGGGGAAGGAAATGTTATGTATATGAAAATAAAATATTATATATATATATCACTTAGGATATTAATTATTGAAAATTGCATCACATAAAGACATGACTTTACGTGAAAGCTCATTTGAGGACACTACAAATACCAAGGTCACTCATCATTGTAAAACATATCATATCATTCGATCACATCTTATTATAATTATATATTTTATTATTTTTTACTTCATGGATTTCTGTTTATTGCCTTACTTATGCTGGATATTTTTTTAGTGAATGAACCATGTTCATTTCACAAACTGTGGAGAAGAAGGTAGTCATTCTGCCTACAAAAATCAATTCATGCCTGCCATTTAAGTCATCTAAGATCTTTTGCAAAAGACTAGATTTGTTTTGATCCCAAGACTGTCAGCATAATTTTCTTCTAATGTTAATAAGAAGTTGACAATTTATTTTATGTAGATATCATCTTATAAATTTTAGGACTCAATGTAGAAAACAAAACAACTTTCAATGCTTAAAACAGCAACACTCACAAACTTATTCAAAGGGTTGCACTTACAAGTACAATATTTTTTATCCCCAAATTGAGATAGTATTTTCTGCATATCAAATAATGAAAATTCGTGTAATAAGCCCTAATGGTTACTTCACATAAGAAAGAAAAACTCAAGGAAAATAATATTGTTTACATCAGAATATATGAGTAATCCTTTAAATAACATCATATATTTGCCTTGCAGCAATATTTGTGGAATTTCAATCACATTATCTACAATCATTGCTAACAAGATTGGAACCAGAACCAAAATGGTCAACCCTACAAACCAGGCTATAAAAACTCGAGGAAAAAAATATTGTTTACATCAGAATATATATGAGTAATCCTTTAAATGCCATCATATATTTTAGTTGCAGCAATATTTGTGAAATATCAATTGCATTATATACAATCCATATTACCAAGATTGGAACCAGAACTAAACTGGTCAACCCTACAAACCAGGCTATAAAACCAAAAAAAAATAGCCAACAAAAAAATTCAATTTACTGCATGTGTGTGTGTAAAAAAAATTAGACCATAAATATGCAATTTTTCTCATGTATCTAGGGTGAATATAGCAAAGTAGCATTGAATGTAATACAGATGTGAACCAAAACACATAAGCATTGAGACTCTAAATAAATGTTGCAAACATTAGCAACAAGCAGAAACTCAAGAAAATTTCAACTAGTGACATTGGAAAAATAGAGAAAATATCAACAAAAATCACCAAACTTTAAAAAAGTATAAAATATAAGCATTTTAAAAATCATCCAAAAACAGTTGACAATGTTCAAAATTGGCGCACACAAAAATCACAAGGGCAATTTTTCATTTCAGAGCAAACACAACAGAATATTATAAAATTCCCCAATAAATTGACAATGTTTGCATAACTGCTCAAAATAATATCTAGAGGCCAAAAATAATCATACTATAGAATCAAATCAAACTAAATCATATGAATCTAGATTCTTTACATGGGTATGCTCAGCATCTTGACCCAATGCCTTTGAAGATCCAAGGCCAATGTATCTTATCGCAATGGAAGCAGCTAGATGTCATCTAGGTTAACCCATCCACAATACAAGGAGACCATTATTAAGTACATGAAAAATAGGTATTAGGATAGTTGTAGGGTGTGCATTTTTCGTTTTTCTTCAATTTTTTGTTTTTTGGAGGGTGGTGGAGATGCATCAGTACAAAACCAGTCAAATCAGCCAATTTTCACTGTTTTTTTACTTGAACTGGATGATCTAACTGGTTTTGACTGGTTCAGAACAAAACCAGCCCAAACCAATTTGAATCACAGGTTCAGGCTGGAAATCCTCAAAGCCAGTTAGAACCAGCAAGTTCAACCAGTTCTGATAACAATGCCTATAATTCAATAGTTCATGTATAAACTATAAGTAAGAAGTTGGAGCTTACAAGAAAATTGAGAATGTTACAAGATGAAGTTATGGTGTAGTCCTCAAAAAGGAAACCGTGATAGACGTAACTTTCTCCATAAAAGGACTGACATATTTCACTTCAATCAAACCATTAGAAGCCAATCCGGAAAGAAGACAAACTGTTCACTATATTGATTTACAATTTGGTTTTGTCTTCTGACTTGAGTATTGATCATGCTATGCAAATCTATTCATAAATGTGATTACGAATTAAATATTATAATAGGGTAAAACCATTACAATACTGTAGTTACTAACTCATGCTGAACACAATCTTGACATTTTCAATGAAGACAAACCTGAAATGTCTTGCTAAAAATCTTGATCTTGGAAGTACTTTCTCGAACTGCATATTCTCCATCTGAAGCCCAAACAAATTCAAGTGCAGATCCAAAGGATCTATTCCTCCATTCCAGTGCCGTATAAATTATGTATTCACCATCACCACATACAACAACAAATCTTCCATTTGGATTGTGCTTTAAACTCTGCAATATGAAAACGTTAACATCAGCAGGGACAAAGATAACAGGAAAATTACTAATTAACGTTATTATAAAACTTTAAAAGTCTAAACATGCTTCCTAGAAAAGGACGGTATTTTGTCTTGAAGTACTTTAGATGTACGAAAATAGAATTTACTAGCTAGTTAATTTTGACCATAGCAATTTCCATTAAAAAAATTGCAAAGCTCTCAAATATATCACTACAAAAATGTATACAGGCAGTACCGATAAAACGGAGACCAAGTGATTAAAATGTAACAAGTACAACCTTTGGGGACCTTTCATAGTCCAACATATGAAATATCATTTTTGGGACTACTTGGGTAGAGTGTCACAAATGCATACCTATATGCCCCATTAGCACTAGTCAGAATGATCAACTTCTTATGATTTTGAATAGTCCACTTAACACTCATTGCATCAGGGGTGAAGAATCGGGACTGAAAATAGCAAAATGAATCACATAGCATCAACCATCACCTTTGGGACTTGCACCAATAACAAGGACTCCCTGAGAAGGTCACCCATTCCAGACTTCATGGCTCAAGTGTGCTTTAACCATGGAGTATTTCCCGTAGTCAACACCACATAGATTGCTACGGCTACCCCACAAATGCTTAATAAAGAGTCAAGGGAGTTCTACATTAATAGTTCAACATGAAATCTTATTTTTGAGATTATCTGAATCGAGTAAGTTATTAACGAAAGGCCTATATCACATGAGCATTAATCAGAATTACCAATTTCTCACAATTGTGAACAGTCCCCCTAGCTCTCAGTCCATCAGGGGATGCTCACAGAGCTGAAGTAGGATTGAAACTAGCAAACAGTGCAACGAATGCTGAACAGTGACTTTGTACTGGGAATGAACCGTAGCTGACAATGCCAAATTATTGAAAGATGAACTCAAGGTGATTACACTGCAGGTCAGTAATATACTACAATGGTAACAATTCTAGGCAAAACTCAGTAGATTTTTGTATACTTGTATCAAAAAGCCAAGCAATTCTCGGGGAAAATTGTCAAAGCAGCTTCAGATATCTGCAAATTCCAAGCTATTTGGTCCACTAAATTACATTGTATAGGAACGGTAATAATGCAGAAGGATTACATCATTTTGACGAATCCAGAGTCTAGACCATCTTGGACAAAGGATTGTCCCACACTTCATAAAATTGAAAGGGAGATATAGGATCAAAGCATCAAGCCTTTATACTGATCTTTCAAGAGGACGTTTTACCACTTATCTGGGTTCATCTTCCAGAAGAAACCTAAGGGGATAGTACTACAGACCTCCAAACATTCCAAGATAAAGTTATAGGGATTCAATGAAATGATCTTTGCCCATTTATCAGATGAAGGCAAGCTGAATGTAAGTGTTATAAAGGTGAGACTGCATGTGAAATACTTTTTATAATATTATTTACCTGTGAGGCATTCACAAACAGCTTGTTTGCAAAGTGACAGTAATTATCAGATAGTTACATATGCGAAAATGTAGATGAGATAAGATAATTTTATTAATTTCCAACAGATGCCCACAAAAGTAGGTTAATAGGACTGCTAAGTACAATGATATCATTACAAAGCAGTAGCACCAAAATGGCAAAATGTCTCCTAAATAAAGAGCAAGATACAAAAGGTAAAGTAAAGCATGAGATCTATGCTAAAGCATGAAAAACCCTTGACTCCGAGCACAGGCAGCTGCACTGGGAGGGAGATGTACATACTACAGAAGGAAAGGATTTGAGAACTGGAGAACTCAAGTACAGGTATATCATGGTCCACTAATTAATCTCTCCTAACATCCGAGGCCAAATGAAGAATTCTCAGATAGAATGAAGTACAGAGGAAGAGGTAGGAGAAGAGTTGGACCACCCACTGCACAGCTATTTGGAAGAGATAACCATCTACTAAGGCCCAGGTGATCTCATCTACCTGCAGTAAGCGATATGGTTCAGCAATGAAGCTAAGATCTCTATGGAGGCAGGGATGGTCCCTTGCGTCCACATTGACCTGGAATTGGAGGCAACGCTATTAGCACCGTAAAGAAGGAAGTAATCCTCTTGGTTGAATCCTGTCTATGAGGAGGCTGGAGGATGTGGGCATGAAGCCTGAAGACCTCTTGCATGTATAAGGCTAGACATCTGTGGTTGGGGTACCTGAAAAAACTAGAGAAGGTCTGAATCCCCCTAAATAGACAATGGAACCTCCCACAGATGTCATAATAGCTGGGGTAGGACATTAACTGCTCCTCTATCTCAACCTCACAAAGATGACAGAGTTGGTAAATCCTCTCTACCCATACAATCTGGTGATCCATCTCAACTCAAAGTATATGCAAGCTGACTTAGATCTAGCCCAAGCAAATACGAAAAGAGTGAACAAAGTAATGAGATGAATATGGGGTTTGGATAAGGATTCCATTCTCACCTCCACTAAGTGCTCAACATAGAAGGCCATCTTCAAATGTAACCCACCTTGGGGATTTGTCCAAGTGACCTACATAAATTGTCTGCAAATGTTGTCCTAGATGATCATGTTCAACATCTGCCTGGTAGGTAAGAAGTCGCCAAGTGCATCTAGGGACTTTCTAAACAGAATATGCCAGTCCATTGAAATACATATGGACTCCAAAATGTTTGAGACCCCTACAAACCAACACTGGGTACAGCCAGGAGGGCTAGATAAGGTAACAAACTCAGATGAACTCCGAATGCATTGCAGAAGTGAAACAAGGAGGAAAATAGTCTCAAGTTAGAAGGGTTGGGCACCGAACTCTGAAAGAATGATGTGTTGGAGTATTGCCTGCTCACAATTGATGTTGTGTCTAAGGAGAAGGATCTGCACTATCTCAACTAAAGCATAAAAAGAATGAAGTGAGGCCCTAAGAATTGTACTCCCAAATTGTACCCTGAGGTAGTGGTGATCTCAGTCTCCTCTCTAAAAAAGAATGGTGATTCAATAGTACATTCTTCAACCCATTGAAGATCATGCAAATAGGACCCTAGCTCATCTATATGTTGAAATATGTAACTAGGTTCGGTCTTCACAATGACATATGGAACATTGATTTTATGTATTCAATGAAAAGAGAAAAATAAATTTAGAATTATTGTTTCTTGAGGCATGGGTTTCATGCTCAAGGGAAATTTATTTTAGGTCAAGCTCCCTTTGAGAGCTTCTACGATGTCATTGAGTCTATAGAGTCGGAAGAATTTTCGTCATGTATGAATAACCGTTCTTGGGTATGTTACATATTTATTTGAGTCAATATGAGTCTAAAATTGTAAAGGAAACCCCTCAAGGATCAAGGATACAAACCACAAGTCAAGTAGGCCTAGAAACTTCATCAAGTCGGCCTGCCAAGAGATATCAGCCTATTGTGGAAGCCCAACAACGCATATATAAAGGACGACTCGGCCTCTCTCAAAGGACACATAGAAGCAATCACAGAAGTTCAATCTAGCAACAATAAGGAGTCCTATACCATAGAGAAGGAACAACAAAAAGGAAGAACGAAAAAAAGAATTGTTTTGGGCCTGTTTTGAGACATCCTTTCCACACGTATGATCTGCAACTAGGGCACACTTCTCAGCTAAGATTACAGTCGCCATAGAAGATTGAATATCGGTAGAGGAGGAGTCATCTTGGAGGCCGAGTGGTTGAAGTAAAGATATCTCATCAAGCAAAGAAGAAAGGAAGGCAATTTCTCCATTATCTTGACTACACGAATTGTCTAGGGTTTCTGCAGTAAAATCTAATTGCAGACAGAATATTGCAGGTCCGAAAAAGGAGGTCGAAGAAAAAGTCATCATCATTGGAAGGCGTGTTTAACTAAAGTTGACTTTGTGCAAGAAAAGTGTTCATCATAATGACTTGATCTTGGAGGGGTTGTGGTCAAGGGTTTTGGTCATGGTCTTGGTATTCTTCAATTGAAGTCTCTATAAGAAGAATTGTTTTGGGCCTGTTTTGAGACATCCTTTCCACACGTATAATCTGCAACTAGGGCACACTTCTCAGCTAAGATTACAGTCACCGTAGAATACTGAATTTCGGTAGAGGAGGAGTCATCTTGGAGGCCGAGTGGTTGAAGTAAAGATATCTCATCAAGCGAACAAGAAAGGAAGGCAATTTCTCCATTATATTGACTACACGAATTGTCTAAGGTTTCTGCAGTTAGATCTAATTGCAGACAAAACATTGCAGGTCCGAAAAAGGAAGTCGAAGGAAAAGCCATCATCATTGGAAGGCGTGTTTAACTAAAATTGACTTTGTGCAAGAAAAGGGTTCATCAGAATGACTTGATCTTGGAGGGGTTGTGGTCAACAGTCTTGGTATTCGTCAATTGAAGTCTCTATAAGAAGAAGAATTCGTTTGGTTTTTCCTCTCAAGTGGGAGAGGTTTTGGTTGATCGCCTATATTTTGTGTCTCTTGTCTATTTATTGTTTATGCTTTGGTAGTTGTTTGATGAAGAAGAACACTATAATAATCTAACTAAAGAGAAGATCATAATATAATGAAGTAAAAAGCATTCACAAGAAATTATGTTAAAATTTGGTAACTAGGGCCAAATTCCACCTTAGAACAGCTCATATGATGGAGATGATTAATGCATTGGATTCCTCTTTTCGAGAGGTCCAATTTTGATATAAAGATCATCTCATTCTGACAAGCAGAAATGGAATTTTGAATTTATTCTCTCTCATGCACAAATTGTCAAGGTCGGCCTCAGTGAAATGTAGGCTCATGAAACCCAATAGATTTGTCTCCTCACTCTCGACGAAGTTTATAAATAGGAGTGACCTCTCTCCTCATATGAACATCACTCATCTCATCACATATCTCTCTCTCTAACTCCTCTCTTGTTTGGTTCATACAGCTTGGAGGCAGCTTCTCTCTACTTCGCACATGTGGCAGGATGACGAATTTTTGGGATTGTCTGCTGGCCAAATTTCAGGAAAACAGATCAGCGTTGACCAAAGCCTATTTGACCTCCGTTGACTACAATCTTGAGGGCAGAATTTCGATTTTTGGAGGCCACATTCATTGGCACAGAAATCAACGTGATTGGGACAGTTTGGCCAGGGTTGACTTCAGATTCGACAGCAGAAATTACAGCAGTGTTTTCTCTCTCCTTGACTGGGTTGACTGAACTGTTTTGGGCTGAATTTGACCCTCTTGGAAGGCCGGATTGGCTTGCTGTTGACCGAGCTGCTTGGAGGAAATTTTAGTGCTTCTTTGACCAGTGTTGACTTTCTAGTTAGTGCTGCAGTTGATTGATGTTGACTGCTGATTTGACAGGATTGTTTTGGGCAAGTTAATTTGAATTTGTACTCTCTCCCTCCACTGAACTATTGAATAATAATAAGAAGATTTGATCAAAGGGTTTCCCCACATTGGGGTTTTTCCCTCACATCCGCCATATCTTGTGTCCTCTTGTCTTGGCTTGTCTTCTGCACATGTTTCTATGTTCTATCTGCATTTACTATCAATGTGTTTAAGTTTATGTAATTGCTACTGGATATAATTGGAAATTGTCACTGCGTTGATAAAGAACATTGAAGTAAATTGTGCTAAAGCATATAACATACCATTGTTACCTAAAATTAACATGGTATCAGAGCTCAGGTGAAGACAAAGCCCAAACAGAGGAAAAGCAATCACTAAGGAAAGTTGTTGGACAAGGACTTGAAACTAGTCCCAATGACAATTACATCTTACTTCAAATCCAAGGACAAGCTTAAGAACAAATCTGACTATCAAACATGGAAGATGTCTCTAGATTTGACATTGGAAGAAAATGATGCCATGGACTGTGTCAAAGGAAGAGTAGTGGAGCCTCCTTCAAATGCATCCGCAGCTGCACAAACAAATTACAAGAAAGGTGAAGTTAAACCTACGAAAATTATTGTTGATTCTATCCACAAGCCTTTGGTTGCCTATATTTCTGATTTGGAACCATCTAAGGAGATGTATGACAAGCTGGTTGGGATGTTCAAAGTAAACAATGCAAATCAAGATCTCTTTCTCAAGAACAAGTTGAAAGACATCAAGATGGATAGAGGAGAATCCATCCAATCCTACTTCATGAGGATTACAGTGATCAAGAATGATCTCCTTTCTATTGGACAAGTCAATGGTGACACAGGGAGCTCGCACTTATTGCACTTGGAGGCCTTACAAGAGAATGGGATGTGTTCAACACCACCATCCTCAACAATGACAGGATTCCAGGATTTGATGAATTATTGGCTAGATGCACTCAAGAAGAAATAAGGAAGATGGAAAGAGACAAGCCCTCAAATGGAAACAATCCTACCACCTTCTTTGCTCATACTAAGAGAAAGAACAATGTTGGTCCAAGAAATCAAGGTCAAGGATTCAAACTGGGATTCAAAGAAGGAAGAAAAGGAAGATGCTTCAATTGTAACAGGTTCGGCCACTTTGCTAGAGTGTCCTCACAAGAACAATACTCCAAGAGATTATGACAACCATAACAACAACTTTAAGGGAAATGGCAATCAAAGGAACCACAAGTTCAACAGCAAAGGAAAGAGGAATGCTCACGCTACTCGAAATGGAAATGGTCGTCTTCCCAAGAAGTCGATAAACTCCAGGTATGAAAAAGTTAATGTTGTAAAGTAAAAATAATTTTATCTTATTTTTTCCCTTACCACCGCCTCTCCTCCGAATACATTGGAACACTGGTTGATTGATAGTGGTGCCTCAAGACACTTCACTGGGTACAAAGAGACTCTCTCTAACTTGATTGAAAAGAAGACAAATATGGAGATTACACTTGGGGATAATGCCACTTATCCCATGAAAGGAATTGGGATTGTTACTCTCCACTTAAATCAAGGTGAAACTCTTCATTTACAAGGAGTGCTATATGTACCTGATCTGAAAAAGAACTTGGTCTATATTTCCGCAATGGAAGATAAAGGTTTCAAGGTGACATTCATTGATGGGAAGGCTCGTGTTTGGCAAAGGAACCCAAGAGATGCATTCACTCTTGGATTCAGGGTTAAAGGTCTCTATCAGGTTGGAGGAAGTCCATTGGGAGTGTTGACTGC
>APFE030701844.1:4210-47574 GCA_000404065.3 Pinus taeda
GGAGATGTAATGATCAAACAGTTATAGGAATAATTTTCAAATTTACCATGCTAGGTAAATGTAAAAAAAAAACTGGAACTATTACTTACGTTTTTTTTTATGGAAACATATGGAATTAAACGATGGATTAAATGATATAGTAAATAGCCTTTTTGTGAAAAGTTATTTACTTCTGCTTGTCTAATTAAAAGAAACAGTTGCCCATTAATAAGGGGCAGCCCTAACTACCTTTTCTTTTCCATAGTATTGGGAACAAGAAAAGGGGGCGGAACCTGGCCTGTTGAGGAACAGACAGGAAGACAGAGAAAGCTGAATAAGGAAAAGGGGTACTATGTCTGGTGAGGACCAGATGGTACAGGCACTGCTGTGCAACATTTTGCATCGCTGTTAGCATGCACCACTTTGCAAAAGGCAGTGGCCTGCAAATAAGCTTGGGGGAGAGAATCAGGTCTGGGTGACTGATCTCGAGGTTGGGAGGATAACAGGCTTTACCGAGTTCCTCCAGGAGGGAGGGTATTAGAGACTAAGCACGCTTAATACAGGTGAGTACATTATAATTACAGTGTTTAATGGTTACAAATCCTTCTCCTTTAGAATCTGGCAGGGTTAGTATTGATTGTAATTAGGACCTCATAGTAAAATGGTGAGGAATAATATTAACTGTGACTGAAATTTCATAGTAAATTTGTACAGAGTAATACTAGCTGTAATTTGTAGTTTCATAAGTAGGCTGTGAAGGTATGATTATTACCTGTGCAGGATATTAATAACTATGAATGTGCCTTTAGGGTACAATAATGCAGGTGATGATAACTGTGCTTGCAATTAGTTTAAAATCTATGCAAATGACATTAGTAAAAAAAAGGGAAACAGATTTAGAACATATATATATATAATGAGATGAGTAAGCCGAATGTATAGTCTGTTGACCAACAACTTATTAGAACAATTCTCAGTCCGAACCATTGTCGGACAAACCCAAAGATATGTGAGAGCAATCGACATCATCTTAAAGAATATAACCGTAGGAAGCAATATTACGTCTGCTAAATGCAAAAATCATGGCTAAGTGAGAAATGAAACATTATGACCACGCAAACAGTAGAAAGCTGTTGAAATAGGAACTGGGTTCCTTCACAAGATACCGATTAATCTATATATAATCATAGTGACCTTAAAAGTAGAATTGCGAGACTTAAAGCCGAGAGGCTAGCTAGCTTCTGTGCGCGCAGTACTCCTGTTATAATGTACAGGTAGTTGGAATCAATAGCGCGCTTCAGAAAAACAAAAGAAGGAATAAAATAACAGAAATACCCCATGGTAACCGAGACGGAAACGTCTGGTAAATATACTTACAAAAAGAAGCAACCTGTGAACATATATGCGTAGGGTAACAGAAAATCTCAAATCGTTCATTGTAATTAAACTACTAATGGAACCTGGGGTGCGATAGGGGGAAAACATATGCATTTATACCCTGTAAACCGCAGACAGTTTCTTCCTAAGGAAAAGAAAGCATGAAAATGAAATAAGTATAAACCGACATGATATATATATTTACAGAATGACTTGTAGAAAGAAACAACCTGACATTCAGGCGAGTATCCTTTATAAATATAAGCGGCATACACTTCTGAAACATGTTATCCAGAACTAACTCATAGCATTAATACAGAGTCGCGGATGCGAAAAAAAAGGAACACATGAAACCCTCATAAGATAACAAACAACCATATAAATTAACCAAGATGTAATAACAGACCGCTTAAACCTTACAATATTTAACAATGTCAAGCAGTAGAGCTGAGTCTAGATAAACTACCGATAGCATCACTGAATGGTGCCAAAATAAATGGTACATCGAACACCAAGGGTTTCAAATCATATTTATAACGCTACAGACTGTGTAGACCAAAGACAGACCCTAGCTACTCGCTCGAATAGACTCGAGAATAAAATACAAATGACAGAAAAGAGATGCAGGATTTCACAACTGTAAGAAAACCCAGTAACTTAATGCCGTCGAAAGGCCTCACAGCTCGATCAATCATAGAGAGCAAAAGGGACTCCTAGCAGTAAAATAAAACCCGGGTTCAGGGTTCAGACAATCAAATTGGGACCAGCAATGATAAGCCGTAGTTAGGGTAAACTTACCCGGCAATGGAGGTGAAATGGAACCCGTCAAACCCTGTCAACGCTGAACTCCATGCTCGGTGCTCTGCAGTAAAAAGAAAATCCAATGCATCATCAACCCATTTCTCTCGATTAAGCAGCATGTAAGAATTAAACTCTATCAGGGTAAATAATTTAAAAGAACACAGAATTAATATACCCTTAGGATGCCGAGCAGTGTTGGCGGTCTCATGTTTCCAGCGAGTCGCCTTATGCAGGCAGCAAATTTCTCTTAGCTGAATTCATTGTAGACTAATATGGCCGATCAGAAGCAGTGAGAACCGCTCTCAGCGGATCGCGATTGCAAGGCAGACTGCGCTCAAACAGAAACCCCAAACCCTAAGTGAGCCCTTTTTAAACAGCTTAGGTAAAGGACCACCGTAGATCTTCAGGAATGGATCTGGAACGTTCGTTGCAGGCAGGATCCCGAGGTAGCGGCGGGTCGTATCGTAGCAATTACTGTCACAGCTATCACCGTGGGCTTTTACAAGCAATGTATCCAAGGAAATCCCGAGGAGTCTGACCATTATTGTCCGGACGATAGAGAGATACACCTCCCGAATAAATGCATGAGACAAGTGGCATCGGTAATGCCAAGTGGCTTGGTTAATCTGCCACTTCAACATAGCACCATTTAACAGTCAACGTAATCATATATTAATACTCAGGTTATCAAACAATACAATGTGCAAAGGTAAGTTAATTTGTGCGCACAATGGTAAGTGACATTTGATAAGTTACGTATAAAATAAATTTTTTTTTTTTCCTTGGATATTCACGTAGAAGGGATTATGACATATGGTATCAGAGCCCAGATACAACACTGTGGCCTCTGGGTAGAACCACAATGACAGACAAGGACACTGTGTTGAATAAAAAAAAAAAAAAAAAAATTTATAGCAAGTAGTGGTTACCGATAATATTCTTGAATATATCTTTCTGTTGTTGCACATAGTACAGGATCCAGGTTTGAAGACGGAGATATGAGGAGAGCAGATAACACCACACGACGACCTGTAATGGGACAGGGTATACCTGGTCCAGAGAATAACCCAGAACTGTGGGTACAACTTGGAGAAGAAGCCAGGGTTACAAATCAGGCAATCCTGGAGACGGTACAAGAACTGAAGAATGAAATGGCTCGTCTACGGGAAGATAATGCTCGGTTAACAATGGAACAAGAAAGAATCTTAAAAAGTTTGTCTGACAGACAAAATCAAGTACCAGTTAATCCTAGTGCAGAACAGCAAAGGATGTCTGAAGAACAGAATCATCACATGCCTCCCGAAGGATCAGAAGAACGAGAGGAACGCTCTGATAATGTACTTGACCAGCAAACCTCAAAAAGACAAAAAGTAGAATTACAAGGAAAATTTCGCAAAATTAAACCACCACATTTTGATGGAGAACAAGAGGAAGCAGCGGAAGCCTGGATCATTAATATGAACAAGTATTTTCAGCTTTATGAGTATGATAACAACCTTAAAGCACGACTAGCTATTTTTCAGTTACAAGGAAAGGCCACCTTATGGTGGGAGGAGGTGAAGATAGTAAAAGGAGTTACCGAACAAAATATTACATGGGACAATTTTCAAAGGTTCTTTAAGGAGCGATATCTAACAGAACGTTTCTATGATGAAAAGGCGAGATAATTCCATGATTTGCGGTTAGGTCAGCAGACCATGGACGAGTTCATCACCCGCTTTACTTCCTTACTTCGTTACGTACCATATATAAGGGAAGAGAAGGCCAAAGTTCAGAGATTTGTTAGCAGTTTGCCACCATATATGCGAGAAAGGATTGAGTTTTACAATCCAAAGTCAATGGACGAAGTAATTCGTAAAGCTAGAATCTGTTATCAACAAAGTAAACAGAAAGGGGAAACTGTTAACAGGAGATGGAATGAGAAGAGAAGCTTTAAAACAGTAGGAAACAGCAAAGGAAACCGCAGCAATGGAAGTAAGGGAAATGGCAAAGGAGAAAATAGCAAATTTGCGTCCAGAACTGCATCTAAGTTTAGAACTGCAACTGAACCCAAGGGCAGTGAACAACAACCAAGGCTGGATAATGAAGGCACAGCAAGACCTCTAGTGCAGTGCTGGGGTTGTGGAGGACCTCACTATATTAAAAACTGTCCACAACGAAAAGGAGCTGAGCAATTATCTCAAATTCATGAAGCTTCAACAGTAGGCGAGGTTGGTCGCAGTATACCCAGGATTAATGCGGCTCTTGAAGACCGGCAGGCAGAATATCAACCAACCATGGTTGAATTTGAAGGTAAAATCTCAAACCTTACCATATCTGTTTTAATTGATCCTGGGGCTACATTAAGCTATGTAAGCCCAAAAGTAGTGCAACAATGTAATTTACAATCTGTTAAATTCAAAAATCCTTGGCTAGTTCAACTAGCTACTGGAGCCAAACGACGGGTAACAGCCAAAGTCAATAATTGCTCATTCGCCATAGCAGACCAGCCAGTGACAGCTGATCTGAACGTACTCCCTCTTGGCTCCTATGACATCCTGATTGGAATGGACTGGTTAGAAAAGCACTGGTCATTAGTGGATTGCAAAACCAAAATTATTTACTACCAGGACCAGCAAGGAAACATGAAGGAAATGCAAGGAATAAAGCAACCAGTGCAAGTTCGACTGATAACTGCAAACCAACTGATAAAAAGTATACGGAAGGGGTGTCAAGTTTACGCTATTCAGGTGGGATATGCGGATTCCAAAGATAAGTCAGCTTCTTTGACTAGTATACCTATAATCCAAGAATTTACAGATGTATTTCCAGAGGAAATCCCTGGACTACCACCACGGAGAAATATAGACTTTACCATTGAACTGGTACCCGGAGCAGCACCAGTATCACGAGCACCCTACCGAATGAGTATACCTGAACTGACAGAATTAAAGATGCAGTTGCAGGAGTTATTAGACAAGGAGTACATTCGACCTAGTGTGTCTCCATGGGGAGCTCCAGTTTTGTTTGTCAAGAAGAAGGATGGTACTCTCCGAATGTGTATCGACTACAGACAATTGAATAAGTTAACCATTAAGAATAAGTACCCTTTACCTCGGATCGATGAGTTGTTCGATCAAGTGAAAGGCGCAACGGTATTCTCCAAGATCGATTTGCGATCAGGATATCACCAAATCCGAATTAAGGACGAGGACATCGCTAAGACAGCCTTTAGAACCAGGTATGGACACTACGAATTTGTGGTTTTACCATTTGGGCTAACCAACGCCCCTGCAACTTTCATGTGCTTAATGAACAACATATTTCATCCATACTTGGACCAGTTTGTGCTGATCTTCATTGATGACATATTAATATATTCACGCACAATCGAAGAACATTATGAACATCTTCGAATGGTTTTGCAGACCCTTCGAGAGCACCAATTATATGCGAAATTTAGTAAGTGTGACTTCTTCAAGGAGGAAATCTAGTACTTGGGTCACGTAATCACAAAAGAGGGAATTGCAGTGGATCCGGAGAAGATAAAGGCCATAATGGACTGGCCCGTGCCAAAGGACGTAGCAGACGTCCGATCTTTTATGGGATTGGCTGGTTACTATAGGAGGTTCGTGGAAGGTTTCTCCAAAGTAGCTTTTCCCATTACCTCATTACAGAAGAAAGGAAAGTCATTCCAATGGACCCCAAATTGCCAGAAAAGTTTCGAGCAACTGAAGCATTTGCTCACCACAGCACCTATTCTTTGTATAGCAGATCCTAATAAGGATTATGTGGTCTGTACAGATGCAAGTAAGGAAGGATTGGGGGGAGTCTTAATGCAAGAAGGTAGAGTGATTGCCTATGAATCACGCAAATTAAAAGAACATGAACAGAGATATTTTGCCTATGACTTAGAGCTGGCTGCTGTTATACATGCTCTAAAGATGTGGCGGCACTATCTTATGGGCAGGAAATTTCTACTGCTCACCGACCACCATAGTTTGACCAGCTATTTCAGCCAGCCTACCTTAAATGCTAGGCAAGCGCGATGGATGGACTTTCTAAGCGGTTTCGACTTTGATATAAAACATTTTCAGGGAAAAGCAAACAGAGTAGCAGACGCTTTAAGCAGGAAAATACAAAGTTTGTATGAAGTTTCCATCAGTGGATGGAAAAACCCCTTTCTAGACATAATAAAAGAAATTTCAGACCAAGATGCAGAATATCAGCAGCTAAGACAGCAAATACAGCAATCTGTCCAAGGGGACAGTCAACAAGAATATACGATAGATGACGCTGGATTAATCTACTTCAAAGAAAGAATATATGTGCCCAATCAAAGCAGAATTAAAAATCTGATCATGGACGAATTTCACATCAGTCATTACGCTGGCCACCCGGGTTATCAAAAGATGATAACAGCTATCCGGAAGGAATACTTCTGGCCAGGAATGAAGCGAAACATTGTGGAATACTTGGCAGGGTGCTTAGAATGTCAACAAATTAAAGCTGAGCATCAGCATCCAGCAGGACTGTTACAACCCTTACCCATTCCCGAGTGGAAATGGGAAATCATCTCCATGGATTTTATCACCGGGTTACCTAGAACAAAGAAAAATAATGATTCCATTATGGTAGTAGTGGACAAATTAAGCAAGGCTGCACATTTCATACCAGTGCAATCCATGTTCAGAG
Organism: Pinus taeda; assembly: GCA_000404065.3. Lineage (NCBI taxonomy): Eukaryota > Viridiplantae > Streptophyta > Pinopsida > Pinales > Pinaceae > Pinus > Pinus taeda. Next base: position 11,042 of record APFE030701844.1, read on the forward strand.
CTGCACAAATTGCTCACATCTTATGCAGAATGTGTTCAGATTGCATGGCCTTCCAAAAACAATAATCTCCGATCAGGATGTGAAATTCACATCAGCTTTTTGGAAGACACTGTTTGCAGATTTGGGTACTCAGTTGAACTTCAGCACAGCCTACCACCCGCAAACTGATGGACAGACGGAAAGAGTGAATCAAGTAGTAGAGGATATGCTAAGGGCTTATGTGATGCAACAACCCACACGATGGGAAGAGTACTTACACTTGGTGGAGTTTGCGTATAATAATGGGTATCATACCTCCACGCAAATGAGTCCATTTGAGGTTATGTACAGATGGAAATGCCGTACACCCTCCAGCTGGGGAGGGCCTAAGGATAAATTAAGTTTAGGACCCGAAATGCTTAAAGAGATGGAGGACATGGTAAGGAAAGTGCGTGTTAATTTGAAGGTAGCTCAGGATAGACAAAAGAACTTCGCTGATTGGAAAAGAAGATTTAAGGAGTTCCAGATTGGGGATCATGTGTATATTCGGATTCAAGCCAAGAGAAGTACATTGCAGTGGGCTGGTTGCGCTAAATTGGCGCCTAGATATTGTGGACCCTTTCAGATTTTGGCAAGGGTCGGACCGGTAGCATACCAGCTGGCCTTGCCAAGCCACATCCGGGTCCATAATGTATTCCATGTGTCAGTTCTAAAGAAGTATGTGTATGATCCTAAGCATGTAATCCGGTGGCAGGATATACAGGTCGAACCGGAAGGAGAAATACTGGTCGAACCGCTGAGCATTCTCGACCAGAGAGAAGTGCAGCTGCGGAAACGAGTTATTACCCAAGTTAAGGTTCAATGGCGTCATTTTGGGCCAGAAGAGGCCACTTGGGAGGACCAAGAATTGATGAAGAAAGCATATCCAAATCTGTTTGTGACTGAAAAACACCGAGACGGTGTCCAATCTCAGGGGGAGGAGATGTAATGATCAAACAGTTATAGGAATAATTTTCTAAATTACCATGCTAGGTAAATGTAAAAACTGGAAGTATTACTTACGTTTTTTTTTATGGAAACATATGGAATTAAACGATGGATTAAATGATATAGTAAATAGCCTTTTTGTGAAAAGTTATTTACTTCTGCTTGTCTAATTAAAAGAAACAGTTGCCCATTAATAAGGGGCAGCCCTAACTACCTTTTCTTTTCCATAGTATTGGGAACAAGAAAAGGGGGCGGAACCTGGCCTGTTGAGGAACAGACAGGAAGACAGAGAAAGCTGAATAAGGAAAAGGGGTACTATGTCTGGTGAGGACCAGATGGTACAGGCACTGCTGTGCAACATTTTGCATCGCTGTTAGCATGCACCACTTTGCAAAAGGCAGTGGCCTGCAAATAAGCTTGGGGGAGAGAATCAGGTCTGGGTGACTGATCTCGAGGTTGGGAGGATAACAGGCTTTACCGAGTTCCTCCGGGAGGGAGGGTATTGGAGACTAAAGCACACTTAATACAGGTGAGTACATTATAATTACAGTGTTTAATGGTTACAAATCCTTCTCCTTTAGGATCTGGCAGGGTTAGTATTGATTGTAATTAGGACCTCATAGTAAAATGGTGAGGAATAATATTAACTGTGACTGAAATTTCATAGTAAATTTGTACAGAGTAATATTAGTTGTAATTTGTAAGTTCATAAGTAGACTGTGAAGGTATGATTATTACCTGTGCAGGATATTAATAACTATGAATGTTCCTTTAGGGTACAATAATGCAGGTGATGATAACTGTGCTTGCAATTAGTTTAAAATCTATGCAAATGACATTAGTAAAAAAAAGGGAAACAGATTTAGAACATATATATATATATAATGAGATGAGTAAGCCGAATGTATAGTCTATTGACCAACAACTTATTAGAACAATTCTCAGTCCGAACCATTGTCAGACAAACCCAAATATATGTGAGAGCAATCGACATCATCTTAAAGAATATAACCGTAGGAAGCAATATTACGTCTGCTAAATGCAAAAATCATGGCTAAGTGAGAAATGAAACATTATGACCACGCAAACAGTAGAAAGTTGTTGAAATAGGAACTGGGTTCCTTCACAAGATACCGATTAATCTATATATAATCATAGTGACCTTAAAAGTAGAATTGCGAGACTTAAAGCCGAGAGGCTAGCTAGCTTCTGTGCGCGCAGTACTCCTGTTATAATGTACAGGTAGTTGGAATCAATAGCGCGCTTCAGGAAAACAAAAGAAGGAATAAAATAACAGAAATACCCCATGGTAACCGAGACGGAAACGTCTGGTAAATATACTTACAAAAAGAAGCAACCTGTGAACATATATGCGTAGGGTAACAGAAAATCTCAAATCGTTCATTGTAATTAAACTACTAATGGAACCTGGGGTGCGATAGGGGGAAAACATATGCATTCATACCTTGTAAGCCGCAGACAGTTTCTTCCTAAGGAAAAGAAAGCATGAAAATGAAATAAGTATAAACCGGCATGATATATATATTTACAGAATGACTTGTAGAAAGAAACAACCTGACATTCAGGCGAGTATCCTTTATAAATATAAGTGGCATACACTTCTGAAACATGTTATCCAGAACTAACTCATAGCATTAATACAGAGTCGCGGATGCGAAAAAAAAGGAACACATGAAACCCTCATAAGATAACAAACAACCATATAAATTAACCAAGATGTAATAACAGACCGCTTAAACCTTACAATATTTAACAATGTCAAGCAGTAGAGCTGAGTCTAGATAAACTACTGATAGCATCACTGAATGGTGCCAAAATAAATGGTACATCGAACCCCAAGGGTTTCAAATCATATTTCTAACGCTACAGACTGTGTAGACCAAAGACAGACCCTAGCTACTCGCTCGAATAGACTCGAGAATAAAATACAAATGACAGAAAAGAGATGCAGGATTTCACAACTGCAAGAAAACCCAGTAACTTAATGCCGTCGAAGGGCCTCACAGCTCGATCAATCATAGAGAGCAAAAGGGACTCCTGGCAGTAAAATAAAAACCGGGTTCAGGGTTTAGACAATCAAATTGGGACCAGCAATGATAAGTCGTAGTTAGGGTAAACTTACCCGGCAATGGAGGTGAAATGGAACCTGTCAAACCCTGTCAACGCTGAACTCCATGCTCGGTGCTCTGCAGTAAAAAGAAAATCCAATGCATCATCAACCCATTTCTCTCGATTAAGCAGCATGTAAGAATTAAACTCTATCAGGGTAAATAATTTAAAAGAACATAGAATTAATATACCCTTAGGATGCCGAGCAGTGTTGGCGGTCTCATGTTTCCAGCGAGTCGCCTTATGCAGGCAGCAAATTGCTCTTAGCTGAATTCATTGTAGACTAATATGGCTGATCGGAAGCAGTGAGAACCGCTCTCAGCGGATCGCGGTTGCAAGGCAGACTGCGCTCAAACAGAAACCCCAAACCCTAAGTGAGCCCTTTTTAAACAGCTTAGGTAAAGGACCACCGTAGATCTTCAGTAATGGATCTGGAATGTTCGTTGCAGGCAGGATCCCGAGGTAGCGGCGGGTCGTATCGTAGCAATTACTGTCACAGCTATCACCGTGGGCTTTTACAAGCAATGTATCCAAGGAAATCCCGAGGAGTCTGACCATTACTGTCCGGACGATAGAGAGATACACCTCCCGAATAAATGCATGAGACAGGTGGCATCGGTAATGCCAAGTGGCTTGGTTAATCCGCCACTTCAACATAGCACCATTTAACAGTCAACATAATCATATATTAATACTCAGGTTATCAAACAATACAATGTGCAAAGGTAAGTTAATTTGTGCGCACAATGGTAAGTGACATTTGATAAGTTACGTATAAAATAATTTTTTTTTTTTTACTTGGATATTCACGTAGAAGGGATTATGACAGAGAGAAAGAATTAACATACAACCATTTCATGCAAATAATACCAACTAAATCTTACTTGGAGGGAGGAGCACCACCACCCAACCATGAATCACTTCTGATTCCTCCAAGCCGAAGATCTTGCCAAGGATCAACTGTCCTCTATTGACCAATGCACTAGGTATTTAATACCCTCTTTCATGATTTAGTTACCATTAGCATCCTCCCGCGTTAGGTATTATCCAAAAAAGCTCGTCTTTACCTCTACGATGAATTTCCACATAAAAGCTTGCATAAAAGCTCGTCTTTACCTCCACAATGAATTTCCACATAAAAACTTGCATTTATCTCTTGCAAAGCTTTTATGTTCGATGGATATTTATCTCCCATCTGCAAAGTTTTTATGTTCGATGGATATTTATCTCCCATCCATCTGATGGATATCCAATCCATCCAAGCTTATCTAGAATCACATGTAGAAGCTAATCATGAAAGATTCATCTCTATCTTATTCCGCATGGGATTTGACAATCATCTCCTCTCTCTTGGTGCTCCACCCTCCAAGTGATTTATTTTATTAATTTATTTAATAATACATTTTCTTTTCATATTACATATCACCTAACTTTCCTCAGCTTAGGCGTAGAATAGTTTAACCCACTAAGGAGGGTATCAAACCTAGCTTTCCTCAGCTTAGGTTTACAACATTTAACACACAAGGAAGGATATCACACCTAGCTTTAACTTAGCTTAGGTTTACAATAATGTAATACACAAGGGAGGGGTGTTACATACTCTCCCCCTAAATTTTACACCGTCCTGGGTGTATCTCTGCATCATGTCTTCGTTCACAGGTAGCTGATTTCTAATCAATAGCTTTCATGGCTCTGTCATCTGATGAAACTTTTCCGATGTACATCTGCCACAAGGGGTGATCCCAGCATCTCCCCTTCCATAGCTACATCAGTCTCAAGGAGTGCTCCCATTCAACGACAAACAATGCTGCAAAACTTCATGCCCTGGAAAATGGCATTACCATAGCACACAACCTAAAGCTCAGTCCTTTGATTGTAGAAGGAGATTCCATGCTAGCCACTCAAATTGGAAAAAAAACTTCAGCAGGGCATCAAAATGGACAAAATTTCAGAAAAATGGTGCCTAAACAAAATAATACAGCAAATCAAGTAGAGGATTGAATGCATGGCAGGCCTCCACTTTCAAGCAATCAGAAGGAAAGGCAATAAATTCGCAGACAGACTGGTGAATGAGGGTACTACAAGGATCCTACACCTGAATTCTCGAGCTTGGTACGATTTGAAGGATGGTGAACTCCGTCAACACTGCACATCAGTCAATGCCAAAGATAACCACTTCATCGAACAATAACTGTTCGCGTTCCCTTCATCATTTCAAGGTCAAATTTCAGTTTTGTAGGAAGGTCAGAAGTGTGGCACATGCATTGAGTCTCATCCTTGGCTTGCCTAATTCTAGAGTCCTCGTTGCCACCTCCTCTCTCCCTTGTGTGGTCGCCATCTCCCTCTCACATCCTCTCTGCTCGGCTATTCTTCCAATGCCTCGCTTCAGATCTTCCGCTGCCGGACTCCCTCCATCCCCCAACCTCTATATATCTACCCCTCCCCACTTTCATCCTCATTCTCCTCTCTGCCCTCATCCCTCTTAGTTGGTCCTTTGCTCCTTGGTTCCTCTCGCTCCCTGGCCCTTCTGCTCCTCTCATTGCCTCGAAGAACTGCTCCACCCCTAGTTCCTGCTGGGGAGGTGCACGCAGTCACGCAACCTCCCGATGGCAGTCTCTGGGTACGCCCCCCACCACTCGGGTGAAGACAGCCGCAATGCATGCAGTTCTGTGCTACACGATAGTGGTTAATCCTGAAAATCAACAACGCATTACCGAATTAGAAGCCCAAGCAAATGATCTTCGAAGAGAGATCACGATTGAGGATGTTGACATTGACTTTGCCTAGATTCCAGATCCAACCCTCACCTGAGAGTGCGAAGACGCACGAACTATCGAAACATGGTGGCAAATGAAAACCATCAAGGGGCTTGTGATGCAAGAGCAGGAGGAGCGCACTAAGGCACTTGAAACAAAGATTAATAGTCTGATTGAGAAGTTTGTGATTTATGTCGAAGCCATCCACCACTGCTGATTTATAACTCGGGACGCATTGCAATATACTGTTACCAGGAAGAAGTCGATGACGAAGGTCTATTCAGTTACTGAAGGATCCCCAAGCATCAAGAAAGAGGCCGTTGGGGCCTCTACTAGTCGTCCGAAATTCGTCTGGACAAAGATCTGGTTACCTCCAACCAGGAATGACTTCTTAAACCTCCTTTTTTTATTTCCTCCTATGCGGAGGTCTATCTGTCATGGAGGAAATCGACTGTTGCCTTGTTTGCCTCGCTATGGATTTCTGCTACTCTCTCTATTTCTATACTTTCAGTTTTGAGAATGTTGTAAAGAAGGTTCTACTCTATTTCCTCCTATAGACTCAGAACCCATTTTTACCAAAACTGCATTGTAAAAAAGACAAATCCATGGAATAATTGATATTACTTTTATATAATAATTAATATTAATATTTATAATATTTAATGTTAAAATAAAACTAATATTAATAATCATTACTTATTTAACATAATATTAAAAAAATAATATTTATAATGGTGATAATCATTACTTAATACAAATATCGAATCTAATAAAATTATTTACATTAATATTAAATCTTATATAAATATTTATAAAAATAATTTCAATAAAAACGTTATATAAATTCTTATTATTAAAATCTAATATTAAAAAATATATTAAATATAAAACTGAAACCTTAAAAGCTAAAGTAATATAACAACCAGGACTTTTATAACAAATCCATGGATCAACCAAACCACTGATATTAATTCTAATATTATTAAACAATAAATGCTAATCATTCAAGATTCATTTTTCTTAACCAAGTGAGATTTTAACGTTTTTTAACATTTTCCACCTACAAATTGTAATCATAACCATAAATTAAATATTTCAATATATAAATTTAAAATTAAATCAAATTAATTTATCTTTCTTTAAAATTGTAATCAGTTAAATACAAAAATTAAAATTGTAATTAGAAAAATAAATTAAATATTTAATGTATAAATTTAAAATTTTAATTAAATTAGTTTATCTTTCTTTAAATTGTAATTAAGAAAATAAATAAAATATTTTAATATATGAATTTAAAATTTTAAATCAATTAATCTAATATTTTCTTTAATATGGTATGGTATTATAGGTACTTTCTATTAACACATTTTTAAAGTTGATTACTAAAAATATATTAAACTTAAATTATTAACCTCTAATAATATTAGATAAAAATTATTAAACATAATTATTATACTAATATTAACCTAAATTTAAATAAAACGTAACATATATATTAGTTAAATCCTATACTAAATCCAATATTAAAAATAAAACTTTATATTAAAAAATAAACTTTCTAATTCTTTAGATGCATGGTATATCTTAAATATTAGAGTGAAACATTTAATTTGAATAAATGATTTGTTTTAATAGTGTAACTTATTACTTTTAAAGTAATTGCTAAAATATATTAAAATTAAATTTTACATCTAATAGTAATTATTAGCAAAAAAAAATATTATACTAAATTGTTAAAAAAATATTATTATTATTATTATTACCTAAAACTTTAATAAACATAAAATAATTAATTAGTAAACCTAATAATAAATCTTATATTAAAAAATAAAGCTTCATATTAAAAAATAAACTTTGTAATTTTTTAACATGCATGGTATATCTAAATATTAGAGTGGCATTCTAAATTTTGAAATATCTTATTTGTTTCAATGGCGTAGCTTTAGTTATTTTGTATTTTGAATTTAATTTATTGGGTTTGATATATTGCTATCCGAAATTATGATTTCATTCAACTTATCTTTTTTGTGTTGTTTTTGGTTTTTATGCCTTCCCCTTATAGTAATTAAAGATGTTGTTTTTTAAACTTGTTTTTCATAATATTGGGTCTATTTAGTTGACGAGTATTATTTATTTGAAAATTATTTATTAAGAAATAATTAAATTCGATATCATTAAAATTACACTTGGCTATTTCTTTGAATGTATTTGTAAATTTCTATGTCCTTAACGAATGGATAATACTAATATTATCTATATTAATATCACCCTATTCAATAATAACCTAAAACGTGCTTTAAGCAAACCCAATCTTTGCTTTGATCAACAAGTAAAACCAATCTTTATTTTGATCAACAAGTTTGACAGAGTATGTTCGATCATTACAATATTGATTTTTAGTTGGACCAAAAATTAGTTTTATAACAATTTTTTTATTTATATTAATCCAATGTTTAACTATAATATTATTAATATTTCGATTTTAATATTAAAAAGAGAATTTAAAATTATCTTATATCATTTAAATTATAAAGGTTATTTTTTAAAAGTATTTGTAATTTTCTATTTGTATGTAGTAAATTGAGTACGTTATAATATTAAGTTTTAGTTTGCTATATAATATTAATATTATTTGTATTAATATCGTTTTATTGAATAATTAACTAAAATGTATTTTTATGCAAAACCAATCTCTATTTTCATGAGCAATAAAGTATGTTTGAGAATTACAATATTGAATTTTAATTTGACAACAAATATCAATTTCTCAATAATTTATTTACCATACCTCTAGTTTATTTATATTTATATTTATTTACCATACCTCTCGAGTAAATATAAAAAGATGTTTTATTTATTTACCATACCTCTTATTTATTTATATTTATATTTATTTACCATACCTCTTTTTTGAGTGTTTATATTTTAAATTTATATTGTATTTATACATAATAATAATTAGTTTGATTTTTAAATAGAATTGACATTAGACTAAAAATGTTAAATGTTAAACATTACATGTTAAATGTTTACGTTCTTGTGTTTATGTTTACATTTACATTTTTAAGTGAGATCCACCCCATACTTACTTTATTTTTACATTTATATTTACATTTACGTTTTTAAGTGAGATCTACTCCATACTTACTTTACGTTTAGGTGTTTATGTTTACGTTTACATTTAAATTTACATTTACCTTTACATTTATATTTACATTTACATTTATGTTTTTAAGTGAGATCTAACCCCATATTGGGCTGTAGAGTGCCTCTTGATGCAAATATGGTATTTGGCCTATGGTATTAATAATGATTTGTCCCATGGTATTTGACCCATAGACTTCACCTAAGTAAAACCTCTTTTTTGAGTTTTTTTAAATATAAAGAGGTTTATAGAGTAAATATAAAAAGATGTTTTATTTGTTTGCCACACCTCTAGTTTATTTATATTTTTATTTATTTACCATATCTCTGGAGTAATAGTTTAAATTCATATTGTGTTTATACATAATAATAATTAGATTGATTTTTTACTTTTACATTTGCATTTTACGTGAGATTTACCCATACTTACTTTATGTTTATGTGTCTAATTTTACATTTACATTTATATTTATCATTTTAAGTGAGATCTACCCCATACTAGACTTTTACATTTATATTTGTATTTATGTTTTTAAGTGAGATCTACCCCATACTAAATTGTAAAGCACCTCTCCCCCAATAAAAAAATAACGTTTGAAAATATAACTTTAACTTTGTAATAATCTATTTTTTGAAAAAAATTTAACCATTTCAACTGCTTTTGTTTGAATTGGTTTAAAATAATCCACACATAACAAATATATATATATATATTCCTTTAATTCGACAATCATCCCGGAACACATAACCTTCCCAAGTCATCTTCCAACTGTTCCAAATACTCTTTTAGTTTGAGAATATTTCCATAACTATATAATCCTAACCTGTTTCATCAAGTTCCCTATGGAAATTTTTGTTATAAGATCTTCTCAGCTCATCTCCCAGTTATACCAAAAAAAACTCTTTTGGTTTTCACTATTTTGTTATAGGAAAAGAAACATCCATTCTAAGAGCGTCAGAGCATACTGATTATTCATCAAATCCATAGCTTAATACAGCAAAGAATGCCAATTTACCTTTTACCTTTTGCAAGTGAATTCACTGCCACCCGTCATAAGGGAACTTGTCCACTCAAAATGCAAATTTTAGTAATTAGCCATGCAGATATATATCTCTGAGTCTTCATGGAGGGATCAAAATATTAATTAAAGTAATGTGGTAGTGAAAATATTTGTTTTTGATTTTATTATTATTATTTATTTCAAAAAATATAAATATTTAGAAAAATAAAATAATTACTAATTAATTAAAAAAGATGGATGAATATTATTAATGTTATTTTTTATATTAATTAATTTATTTTAAATCATATAAAATAAATTTATTGTATGAAAATATTTAAATTAAATTATAATTTTATTATTATAAAAAGAATTAATATATTAGTTAAACATATATACATTTAAAAAAATTATGTATTAATATATAGAGTAGATTGTTTTGGAGAGCTCACGTCGATTAATTTCTTGGAGCCAACGTTTCGAACTCTCTAATGTGGTTCATCATCAAGGGTAAAGGTGGAGTATCTGATCTAAACCTTAACATTGTATATATAGGTGTAGATGCTTGAGAGAAAATAAGGAAAAAAATGATCCATTAGAAAGTCAAAAATTTAAAAGATTAAAATTAAATAAATAAATTAAATAATTTTTTTTAGTCAAAATAAAGTGAAACCAAAGGTTTAAAAAGCTAAATTTATGGAAAAAATAAAGGAAGTCAAAACTAGGATAATATAATATAATATATATAGGATATATATATATATATATATATGAAAATAATAATAAATTTTTTTTTTTGGCTGAGGCAAGAGCTGATCCTTCTATTTCATTAATCCAAAAGAAAAGTTACATAATGTACAAAAAACCGGTCCGTTTACATGAACTCCGGAAAAAGGTTTCCTTGCCAATAACAAAAATCCCCCTCCCTACTCTAGAAATCACCAAACCCATGAGAAACATACTCAGAAAGGCAACAAGAACCGACCACTAGGGAAGCTTCGGAAAAAGCATGCCCCCCTGAGCAGACAATCGACGCTAGTCACCCCTGACCACACATTTCGCGCCAAATGGAAGAGGGAAAAGATGCACCTCCATGATGAGTGGAACTAACACACCTGGCCCCACAAAAAAAAACTGTCAATCCTAACCGTCGATCCGGATGGCTGGATCCAATGGTCAGGAGCCATATCGTGCAACCTAACACGATCGGACGTTAATGTGCAATGGAGGGTGGTTTCCGAATCTTCCCCCTACCACGTGTTGTAATCTCTATGGAATCGCTTCCAAAATTGCAAAAACAATAACCACTCAAGAGTTGTGCGATCACCGGGAAACCAACAAGGGCATGGTTTTCTAGCCTAAAAGTGGAAAGGGGGTAGATTCTAGTTGTCGGAAAAGCTAACCTCCCGTCGAGCCTATTCTTTCTACGGAACTTGAACTTGAGACTGCGCTTGAATGGAAAATGTCCCAACATATTGCCGTCCGAAAAACTGGGGACACCGGTTAACTTACTCCGGGGAGAATTGAGGCCGAACATAGCTTGCCCTCCTTCCAAGTACATACTGAAAGGCTGTGGTTGCACTCACAGGGAAAAATCAATTCGTGCTTGTCACCCTGGCTCGATATCGAAAAAATTCTCTATCCTCTGCAGCTTGTTCATCACAGAGAGCCTTTAAATGGCTCTGAGGCATCTCCTGCCACTTTTTCACCATCCCGCATTCTGCATTGTTCACACCTTGGTTGGCCAGTACATCTGCTAGCTTGCTGGTATTTCGTCGAACATGGTTGAAACTAACAGTTCGTAGTCCCTGGAGGCGAACATGAATTCTTTGGTAAACCTGGATTAGTCTCTAGTGATTTGAGACTAACTTCGGCTGAGTACCACAACTGATTCTTTTCACAGAGTTAATGGTTATTTCTGAGTCCGCTTCCATAATGACATTTGAGCTATGCTTCTGAATCAGAAACTCTAGACATTGCTCCAGAGCCATTAATTCTTCCATATTGTTTGTGGATCTACCTAAATGGCAGCGGAAGATAAAGATAATATTTCCCTCTTCATCTCTTAATACTACTCCAAAACTAGTTGTTCCTGGGTTACCTTTAGAAGCACCATCAATGTTGAATTTCAGATAGCTTTTCGGTGGAGGTTGCCAGAAATCCTTCTCTGTATCCATAGCTATTCCTTCATTTTTAGTCCTTGGGTAATAATCCCTTACATTCCCAGTTGCCTGAGAGTTCTCAGCTCAGTCTCTAAGGAGGGATTCTTGGGGATATTGCGAGTTGTGGTGCTGACTGTTTCCCTGAGTAGTTTCAAGATCAGATCAAATAGTTGATGAGGATTATACTTTTCATTCTTGAAAATTCTTTTATTCCTTTCTGTCCACACATTCCATATAATGAAGCTTGGCATGAAGGCCCACGCCAGATTAAGGAATTCATTCTCCGAAAGGTTCCTTCTCCACTTGTTTAAGGTATTTGTGATACTTCCTTTGTCCCTGTTTGTCTGTTGGAAAATGATGGAGAAAGAATCCCATAGCTAGGTGGTGTAAGAGCAACTGTTGAGAATGTGCTCCATTATCTCTTCCTGCTCTTCACAAAGCTGGCATCTGGAAGGCCCCAAAACACCCCTTTTTCTAATGTTGTCCCAACTCAAGATTTTCTTATGATGAACCAACCACATGAAAAGCTTGACCTTCATCCAACCTTGGTGTCTCCAGAGGTGCTCCCAGGTCTTGTCTGGAACACTGGAATAGAGCCCAAGGAGAATACCTTTTGCTTCCTTAAGATTAAAGGTGCCTTTATTATTATTGCCCCATCTCAATTGATCTTGCCCCTCTGTTACCAAGATCATCCTTTGTTTTAGTAAGCTTCTTAGTGCCTTTGCTTTTATTTTTGTGGGGCTGTCATCTCTGCAGTCAATGTTTCTCCAGCTTCTCCACTTTCTCTGGATTTGAGAAAGATCCTAGAAATCCTTTACTTTGTTTAACCCTTGCGAATATGTTTCATGCTTGAGGCTTAAAAAATCCTCTTTTAATAGCGTTGGTTCTTGTTGCCATTTGTCCTCCCAAAAGAGTGCTAGATCTCTTGCTCTGATTTCCCAGAAACTGTTTTTTGTACTAGGCTTCTGTTATCCCAGTCTCTATTCCAGATGTAAGAGCCCTTTTATGTTTCCAGACATTCTTTTGAGATTATTAGTGTGCCAGGAGCTGGCATATTTTTCTTTCCAGATCCTTGCCCAATGGGCTTTTGGCTCTTGAACCCATTGCCACCAAAGCTTGGCTCCTAGAACTTTACCAAGAATCTCCTGATCATCTAAGCCTAGACCCCCATGGCTCTTGGGTTTACAGATTTTATCCCAAGAAACTAGGGCCCATTTCTTCCTTGTTTCCTCCTTACCTATTATAGACATATTTGGGCACTGCAACCCTAATCACATATGTCCATAAATCAAGGGCTTTTAAGCCCCTAAAAGTGTTGTTTCATACCCTAAAGGAACAAGGTCAGCTGATTACATCATCTCCCAGAACATCTCCCTGAAAAACTACTCAGAACTAGTCAAAACTGGACCATACATACTAATCAGTGCTAAGGGTGTGATGCATCTTACCTGCCACATGCAAAAAGTGTGATGCATACTGAAAATCCATTCTGTAGGGTGCGATGAGCGAGATCAGACAAATGGAAGAGGCAGTTGGCTAGGTGGAAACCCAGAGAATCTTCTAAAAACTACCCATTTGACACTTTCCTCTCTGAATTCGCCCAGGGATGAGTAAGAGATCATGAAATCTCCAAAGTGGAACCAAGAACTATTAGAGAAATGACACTAATCAAAATCCCAGAAGCTGACTCACCCACTTGCAAATATCTATATATGGATCCCTCATCCTAGAGATCCAGGGGCTGGAATTTTGTATTGTGTAAGGAAGTGTTGTTGGTTTCTCTGTGAAACATCACAGTGTTGGGTGATCTAAGCTTTTCATGAGGTGAAGAGGGCTTTCATGCTGGGAGGATGGCACTGGGTTAGACAGATGGGTTGTAATCCTCTCTTCTACTACTTCTATCAATAAAGCTATTTGGGTTCTCCTCCATATTCTTGTATATTTCTGAATCTTGTATTGATATATGCATTTGTATGGTTAATATACATATGATCTTATATTTTTATGGTTATAGATCTCTATGCTTCGATGGTATTATGCTGCTTTGACTCTACAGGTGTTCTTTGAAGCGGGACAAGTAAAAAAGGAGTGGCGAAGCTCTATCAAAGGAGGGAGGAAACAAGCAAAGAGCCAAACGAAAGACTGAGGTTGGTACTCTGTGCTTCTCCCTCATCTATCTCTCATAAAGGAAAACACAAGTAACTTTAGTTTGTTTGTTTCTGAGATAGATACCTGTCTTAGTGGGACTAACAACTTTTAATGGACACTAGTTTTCCCGATAACAAAATGGTGACTCCACTAGGGAGCAAATAATATGTTTGCTTGTTTCTATTTGTTTGCTTTATAAACTACAGACGGAGCTTGAAGTTAAGCCAGCTAGCCTTCGAACTACATTTTCTATGCAAGTGAAAAGTAGATCAATGCTGCTTCAGTCAATCTCCGGGTTTGTTTATGAACTAAACAACTGACTTGCAAACATCCTAAGTGCCCTGGCAGTAGCTCAAGTAACCTCGTTAGATCAGCCTAAACCCCTAAACTTAGCTGCAAACTGTGAATAGAAACCAAGCTCAGTATTGTCCCTGGACCATCGCACTGTCTCTCATTGGCAACCTAGATGCACCGCACCTTCTGTGTGCTGTAGGTGAGATGCATCCGTGTTTCCCTGTGTTACAGGTGTGATGATTAGGTAAGACTGTTTCTGCCTCCAGATTTTGGTTTTCTCTTCATTGTCTTCAGCTTTATTCAGTAGTTTTGTTGTCTGTGATCAGTATATCACTGCTGAAACTCCTTTCCTTTGCATTATTCAACCTCCATTGATAAAGAATTGTGAATGTTTTTATGTATTTTTCGTCATTTATAGTTCTCCTTTACAAACAATAGCTTAATCGAACTGTTGTCTTTTGATTTGAAAGTGTCACAAGTGTTGTTTTCAGTCAAAGAAAAAGCCTTTCCCTTTTTGATAGTTGATTACACTTTTGCCTTTATATTTGATTTGAATTGATAGTATTTCAAGAGTTGAAAGCAATTTTAAATTCAAAATCGCAAAGTGTCGTCTTAGTCTTCCTTTCTTTTTTTGAAAAGAAAATTGTCAGTACTGTCCCTTTGAAAGAAAAATAGTTCAGATTTGTACTTAGCATTCTTTTTGTCATTCACACATTCAGAAAGCTAAAAACAAATACATGCATGTGCATTTGCATTTAGACTGCATGCTAAAATTGATTTAGGAAAAGTGCATCTAATGTGTGCTCTCTGCTCTATGTTAAAAGAATTTTACTTCTCTTTCCTTAGTAGCTAGGATTTTCATTGCAAAAAGAAGAGTAAATGACTGTTTATCATCTTAGATTGCATATTTAGGAATTTTATATCTACATCACACGGTGAACCTTAAAGGAAAACTTCTTAAGAAAGATCAACTGTAAAATAAATTTCAATGAACATAAAAATGCTTTGGAACCTAATGCACAACATCTAGAAGTCTAGGCTAGAGACGTATTCCGGCGTTGTAAAGCTTGGTAACTATCGTTTTAATTGTATGTTGGGTGATTCCTCCTCCTTGATATGAGTACGGACTTGTGCTCCCACGTATCGTCGAGTATATATTGGGATACCACAATAGGATTTATCATTTATCCTTAGGAAGCCATGTTTGCCGCCTTATCGACCGCAATGCACTGAACACAGCATTCGGGAAGATTGACTGTCGTACCGTAAAAAGTATTTTGCAGTTTTGCGATTGGTTTGGTAATCCCTCTGTTTAGATTTCCAGAGTAGTCACTTTCATTCCTTTTCATACTCCTTAAAAGAAAAAGTCCATCTGAGCACTTGTCACTTCAGGCTCATTAAAAATCAAAGACGACTAGAGTCATCTTTAGCTTTTTCTCGGCTCTTAAAAATTGAAAAAGCAAGTTGTGTCAAAGCATCATAAAATTTATTTTAATCAGAATAACATCACTATTCCCTTGTTAGTCTTAGGTTGAGAAAATGGAGTCCACCAATAAAGGGTTTCCCCTTGGGGGGAATCCTAGTCCTTTCTCCTCTTGGGGAGATGTTGGTGCACCTCATATGGCTACATTGTCCCTTCCAGGACTTACAATTGGCCTTCCAGTATGGCGTTTCTCGACCTTTGTTGTTCAAAACACCGTGATTCCTGAGAAATCAAATCAGAAGCCAAATGATACTAGAGTTACCCCCCAACCTTCTACTTCGTTTGTTTCTCCCTCTCCTTCTTCCTCTTCGCTTGGTGAAGCTAGTAAAACTAAGAACCAAGTAATTGAGAAGAAGAAGAAAGGGAAGGAGAAGAAGAAGAAGAAGCCGATGACAAAAGGGGGAAACGATGCATCGTCTGGTGAAAATCCACACACTGCACCATCCAAACCTAAATCTCCATGTGTCATTTGCAAAGGAGACCACTATCATCGAAATTGTCCTTGCATCCCGTGGATCTTAAGGGACTGGTCTCCCCGCTTGCACAATCCAGTGTCCTCAACCTTTGACGATCATGTTGAGAATACACCATCAACTAGTGAAAACAAAGTCAATGGACAAAAAGGAAGATTTAAATTTTCTTGTAGATTGTGTGAAGGCGATCATGCCCTCCACCATTGTCCCTTCTTAGATGAAGCTAAAAGAGTCTTAGATAACTGTCCTGCGTCACCGCAACAACTTCCTCCTGGATACAAGAAACTCTTGCCGAGTCCATCGCTAGTTGAAAATCCGATTGGCACACCTTCGTTGTTGGTCGAAATGCCTATCATTGAAGATAAGCCCTCTGAGTCCACCATGGACCAAAGTCAACAAGCCGAGATGGCAGTCGACCCAGTCTTGTCTTTAGAAGGTCCACCTTTAGATGATACTGTCACCAAAGAGAATGAGGATGACACCGTTAAAATTCTTTTTGTTAACACAAAATCCGATGAACATGGGGGCAATCTACCCATTCCTTTACCGTAGGAAGGAAGTTCGTTAAAGATTTACCCGGCCATTTATTCGGTCCTTCCTCCAAGCAATCTAGTCATTTCCTTCGATTGGAATCTACTAGGCAGACCCCGCCTACCATCTAACGTACCATTCCGAATCATAGTACAAGCTTACAGAATGGTCATGGTTGGTACTATCATAATTGAAGGGGCTTCTATGAGTATCATTTCCTCAGCTGCTTGGAAAGCGCTTGGTTCGCCATCGCTTTTGCCTGAGATTCGAAATCTGACAGGCTTCAATAAAGGAACCAGTCGACTGTTAGGGATCCTTCCAAATTTTCCTATAACTTTGAGAAGGAAAACCATTCATCTAAACATGATGGTATTCTAAGGGCCTATAGATTACAATCTACTCCTTGGGCGTGACTACATTTATAACATGGGAGCTATTGTCTCCTCAATCTTTCGAGTGATGTGTTTCCCACATGAAGGCAGAGTGGTCTAGCTCGTAGACCAGCTTTCATTCCCCAGTTCAAACATAGCTACTAGTCAAATGCCATCCCTAACTGGTCGTTTTGCACAAGGAATGTCTCATCAATCTCCAGTCCGTCCACCTGATGAGCACGAGTGATTCAGTGATTATGACTGAAACCCAGGAGGCATGTGCCCTGGTCTGCTTCGGCAGAAAAACCCGGATATAAGGTAGGTTTCCACGTAGGAATATGACTAGTTTGACACTCCTGTCCGTTTAGGAAAATGGATCAGACTGGAAAAGGATTCCCTCGTCAAAGGTTATGTGATTGGCACTGACAACAGTCACCTTTGTCCATTTCGATGGACATTGCCAAGGAAGTGTTTTGCCTATGACGTGGATGGAACAATCTTTCTAATGTAAGAAATTCCATATGGTGACCTGGAAAGTCTACTTTATACCTGGGGGCATGCAAACCTTTTTGCATGCAAGTGAAAAGCGACCATTTATTTTCTTAGTTTGTAGGCTCTTAACCCTTTAGACTCATAGGTTGGTCATTCCTAGCTTGCATAATGAAAGGCTCTGGGCAAAGTTTCAAATGGGGCAAGCTCCCTAAAAGATGAACCTATCGATGAGACATCCTTATTATATGCCTGGCACGAGCAGGTTTACCCGAAGTTTAATCTTGTTAAAAAATAAACCTAGCAATGAGCATATGTTCCCCCAGAGTTTAAGCTCATTAAAAAGTGAACCCATCCTTCAATAAATAACCATTGCGATCACATAATCATCAGCTTTTGAGCCTTGGTCGTGTTCTTACCATCACCTCCACTCTTTTTTAGCCGATCATATGCCTCCATTTGATTGTTTATCCCTTTTGAGGAACAACTGCGACAAGTGATTATATTAGCCACCTTCTTTACACTACCATGATTGAAAAGTTCCAAATCTTACCTAGAACCAGCTGCTATCCGAAAACATCACTTGTTCCTAAAAAAACAAGCCTCCTTTAAGCTCTTTTCATTTGACTCGTAAAATATGAAAATATTGCTGAGCAATTGGCCTCTCCAGATCGTTAAAGTCATTGGAAGTGCCATCCATCCTCTATATTTTAATCTTTTTGGACTTGAGGGATCATTACACAAAACGATCGAGCATTTGTCTTGTTCAGCTCGTTAAAACTATCAAAAAGTCATCCCTTTCATATTGTTTTATACTTTTTCGGACTTAAGGGATTATATTACAAAAAAATGAATACTGGATTTCCCTTTCCGTCTCTTTTTAGACTCTCTAAAATTGAAAAGGACTGAGTTATCCTTGTCATTAAACTCATTAAAACAATAGCGACAAACTTGTCCATGCAGACAAGAGCGAGTTTCACTGTCGCTAGGCTCATTAAAACATAGCAACAGGTTTTCCCAAAGGGAAAATTATAGAACAAGCATATGCTCTCCTCCTCAATCTTGACAAAAATAAAGAGGTACTGGTCAGCAATGATTGGGGAAAAATTGGGAAGAAAACTTGAAGAAACTTTATTGGTAGTAGGTCGCTCTTGAACATGACACTTTCACTCCGTCACTGTGATTGAGTTGGGTTGGGTTATTCCGTTCACCGGTCATATCACCATTGGTCCTCCGTACCATCCATTTTGGGGTTAATGCTACCAATCCATTTTAGTGTCACCAATATGTTCAAGAGAAGTTGCTCAGAGAATTCACCAACCCAGCTTATGTCTCATCCATTGCAATACCTTCACACTTCATTCTTTCATGATCGCCACCCTGAACCTTGTATCATCAGATCGTTTTCACCTCCTCAAAATCATTTGCTCCATTCCGTGTCGTAGATGTGGGATTCGTTAAGGCCCTCCTACGACAGGTCACTTCTTGTCGACATCATCTCATTATCCAAGAAGTCGACTTAGGAACAACCCTTTTAGTACTTTGAAGCTTGCATGCCTCAATGGCAAGTTTCTCACTTTCGGCGACAGGTTTACATCAATGGCCTTCAACCGAAAGATTTTGCGTGGTGTTCGACATCAACTCATGTATTCACACCACATGAATTGTACTGCAATACCTTGAGGGTCATTATCATTATCGGTGATTCCTCTTGTGCCTATTAACAACTTACATCATTGGCTGGTAATCAGGCAATGTCTTTCCTTGTTTGACATCAAAACATCTTTTCACATGGATCGACTTATATTTCAGGCGAAGATTGAACGAGTTTGAAGACCTCGGATCTAGTTTCATCCATTTGGGCTATGATAGATTCAGGAAAATAAAGACATCAAATGTACATCAGAGCTACATAGATAATCATCCAACCCAAAGGATGATGGCTCTACCAGAATCATCAGTCTGTTACACAGACTATTGTCTATCGTATGTACATGAAAATGAATTTATAAAGCTGAGCATGGGAATGCCCACCTCAGCTAGATCATGAAAATATTATGAAGATAATGTATTGTATTGTATCTTATTATAGGTCACCTTCAGTTCGAAAAACCTCGGATCCTCATGATAAAGCATTTCACTCGACATCAGAAGGTTTACGACCTCATGCTTTAGGGGGAAACTGTTATAGACATATTTGGGCACTGCAACCCCAATCACATATGTCCATAAACCAAGGGCTTCTAAGCCCCTAAAATGTTGTTTCATACCCTAAAGGAACAAGGTCAGTTGATTACATCATCTCCCAGAAGTTCTCCCTGAAAAACTACTCAGAACTGGTCAAAATTAGACCATACAGACTACTTAGTGCTAAGGGTGCAATGCATCTCACTTTCCACATGAAAAAAGTGCGATGCATACTGAAAAGCCCTTTTTAGGGTGCGATGAGTGAGAGCAGACAAATGGCAGAGGTAGTTGGCTAGGTGGAAACCCAGAGAATCTTCTAGAGACTGCCCATTTGACACTTGCCTCTCTGAATTCGCCCAAGGATGAGTAAGAGATCATGAAATATCCAAGTGGAACCAAGAACTATCAGAGAAAAGACACTAATCAAAATCCCAGAAGCTGACTCACCCACCTGCAAATATCTATATATGGATCCCTCATCGTAGAGATCTAGGGGCCGTAATTTTGTATTTTGTAAGGAAGTGCTGTTGGTTTCTCTATGAAACATCATAGTGTTGGGTGATCTAATCTTTTCATGAGGTGAAGAGGGATTTCATGATGGGAGGATGGCACTAGGTCAGACCGATGGGTTGTAATCCTCTCTTCTACTACTTCTATCAATAAAGCTATTTGAGTTTTCCTCCATATTCTTGTATATTTCTGAATCTTGTATTGATATATGCAAGTTTATAGTTAATATACATCAGATCCTATATTGTTTATGATTATAGATCTCTATGCTTTG
Organism: Pinus taeda; assembly: GCA_000404065.3. Taxonomy (NCBI): domain Eukaryota; kingdom Viridiplantae; phylum Streptophyta; class Pinopsida; order Pinales; family Pinaceae; genus Pinus; species Pinus taeda. The sequence goes on from APFE030701844.1 coordinate 31,961, forward strand.
ATGGTATTATGTTGCTTTGACTCTATATGTGTTCTTTGAAGCGGGACAAGTAAAAAAGGAGTGGCGAAGCTCTGTCAAAGGAGGGAGGAAACAAGCAAGGAGCCAAGTGAAAGACTGAGGTTGGTACTCTCTACTTGTTTCTCATCTATCTCTCATAAAGGAAAACACAAGTAACTTTAGTTTGTTTGTTTCTAAGATAGCTACCCAACTTAGTGGGACTAGCAGCTCTAAATGGACACTAGTTTTCCCGATAACATTACCCCACAGGAAATCTCTTTGAATATTCCTGAACTACTCTAAGACACCTTTGGGAGCTAGGAGGGCTAATAACATGAATACGAGGATAGATTGTAGAACAACCTTTGTCAATAACAACCTGCCAGCCAGGTTCAAGGCTTTGATCGTCCATTTTTTGACTTTGTCCTGCAACTTAGCACTGGTTCCCAGATACTCTTGAGCATTGGTTTGGCCGTGAGAGGAACTCCCAAATACTTTGAGGGGAGAGAATCCCTTTGGAAGCCAAGAATTCTTGATATATTTCTATGAATAGCAATGTTAGTGTTTAAGAAGAATATTTTTGACTTAGAAAGATTAACTTCCATACCTGTAGCCGTGGCAAATTCAAGAAGGATTTGATTGTAGGTTGAAGCTTCTTTGACTTTGGGGATTCCTTGCAGCATGGTATCATCTACAAACTATTGGTGAGTCAGTGCCTGACCATTCTCAGTTATTTGAAGACACTTGATTTTTCCCATGGCCTTGGCATGCTTAATGGACCGACCAAGTCCTTCCATCATGGGGATAAAGAGAAAGGGAGAGAGTGGGTCTCCCTGCATGAGGCCTCTAGAAGGAATGAAGATCTCTCAGGGAGAGCCATTAACCAAAATTGAAAAGTTGGAAGAAGTCACCAGAGCCATTACCCATCTGACCCAGTTGTGATGGAACCCAAAGGCAAAGAGCATCTTCTTGATGTAAATTAAATTTACCTTGTCATATCCTTTGGCAATATCCAATTTCATGATCATCCCCATCTGCCTTTTGCTGGTTAGCGTGTGAACCACCTCATGGGCTTGAATAATGTTAATTAAAATTTGTCTGCCCTCCACATAACCTGATTGTTCCTTTGACACTAATGAAGGAAGGAGAGGTTTGAGTCTATTAGCCACTACCTTGGATATTATCTTGTATACCACATTACATAAAGCTATGGGTCTGTACTTGTCTACTGTTTGAGCTGAGTCTTGTTTGGGGATCAGGGAAATGAAGGAGGTGTTAAGGGTTTTTAGGACAGTTTTACTATGCCTGGAATCCTCCACCACATTCAAAATATCCTGTTTGACTATATTCCAACAAGCTTTAAAGAAATCCACATTGAAACCATATGGGCCTGGTGCTTTTCCATTCTACATGTCTTTGAGAACCTCGCTGACCTCCTCTTCAGTTACTGGTCTTTATAGGTTAAAATTGTCCTCTCTAGACACCAACTTAGGGATATGCCTAGTAATTTCCCTAATGGATTCTTCCCTGTTTGGATTGTTTTCCCGGGTGATGTTTCGGAAATGCTGAACAAGCGCCGCTCCAATATCCTTATGAGTGATCTAAAACTCCCCATTATCATCCTTTATCATTGAGATTCTATTGTATGCTCTATTAGCCATAGTGGATCCGTGGAAAAATCTTGTATTACGCTCTCCTTCTTTGAGCCATTGAACTCTAGACTTTTGCGTCCAAAATATTTCCTCTTGTTGGCATGAATTCTCCCATTCTTGATGGTGTTTATCAGCCTAATCACTTTTGAATTTGTCAAAGCCATCTTTGATCAGTGCCTGGTTGAGTTCCTGAATTTTGATTTCCACTGATTTTTTGTCCACAAAAATGTTATAGAAATCCTTCTTGTTCCATTCTTTGAGCCTAAACTTAATGTGCTTTAGTCTTTTATGAAGGAGGTACATTTTTGATCCCTGGAATTGCAAGTCTTCAGACCACCATTTTTCAATGTTACTGATGAAATCTAGGTGGGAGAGCTAGATATTCTCGAATTTGAAGGGTCTATTCCTGGGAGAATCCATACCCTTTATTTCCAATTGAATCGGCCAGTGATCTGAGCCTCCAAAGGGAAGAACTCTTGCTGTTATTTCTTTATCTATAAGCATAAGCTCCTCTGATAACATAAACTTGTCTAACTTAGAAGCTACCTGTGCCTCCCCTCCTCTTTTGTTGTTCCAAGTAAAAATGTCGTTGTTCGATTTTGAGTCAACCAATTTCATGTTATTTGTGAACGATTGGAACGCTAAGGAGTTTTTGTTTAGTTCTCTGGTACCTCCTTTTTTTTTGGAAGAGATTTGATCATATTAAAATCCCCTCCCATGATCCAAGGAATACCAGCCTGTCTGTTCCTGAGATCAATAAGGGATTCTAGAAATATGAGTTTATCATCTATTCTTTGAGGACTGTAAACATTTGTGACTAGGAAGGTTTCTGAAATCCCCACTGGTTTAATGACCACTGATAAATAATTTCTAGATGCCTCTGCATCTATTTTGCTGATTTTTTGGGGGTTCCAAAGAATGAGAATGCCCCCCACTACGTACTCTGCTTTAACTTCTAGAAACTCAAATCTATTGAGCCATTTGCTATGGATTAGTTTTATGTTTTGAATGGAATATTTCGTTTCCTGGATGAAAATCATATTCGGCATTTCTTGTTTCATTCTATAACTAAGCATTCTTTGCTTTCTTTTATTACCTAGACCTCTGATATTCCAAGATGTGAACTTCATAGTTAAAGATTTGTAAAGGAGGAACTGGTTAGGTCTTTCATCTTACCTGAATCTATCATCAGCTTTCCACATTCCATCAAGAGCTCCTTCTGCTTTTTTTCTACCCCTCTTCTTTCCTGCATTTCTAGTAGCTAATCCTGGAGTTGATTTCATTGTTTTCACACCTCTGCACTCCTGCTTGTCAATGGTTTTTCCTTTATCTGACCCCCTTTCATGAGTTTTCCATAAAAAAAACTGTTGTATTATGTTGCATTCTTCTTAAGGTAATGAATCTATCCCTCCTGTGGTTCCCTGCATCATGAATCCTTCTGGATCTAGGTGTTCTTTATCTACAATTTCGTGAAGTTCATGATCCTCTAGAACTGTTTCACTCTGGGTCATTTCCTGATCCATCTCTAGTTCTGTTTCACTCATCATAGTTTCTTTCTTATTATTAGTATTTTGTGTTGGGTTGTAGTTTTCCTCCTTCTCCTTTTCATTAGGGCCTTCCTCCATAGATTGGTCTTCATTTGACATTTCTTCAATCTCTTCCAGTGCCTGAAACTTATTCTGAATGACCTTTTGCCCCACATTATGTTATTTCTTTGGTCCTTTTTTACCTCCTTTTCCTTTACTTGCCACTTTCTGAAAGCTTTCAGTGTCCCTCATTGTATTAGGTTTGCTTTTGTTGTCTGCTTTACTAAGAGGGCAGTCTCTGATCAAGTCTCCATGTTCGTGGCATTTATGGCATCTGAACGTAATATGCTCATAGTCCACCATTTGCACCCATTCCTCATCAAAAACTTCCAGGATAACTTTGTCTAGGAGAGCTCATGATAGATCCATTTCCACACAAATCCTTGCATAGGAAGTATATTTACCCCTTCTAATGGCTTCTGAAGCTTTGACAAAACGACTTAGTTTGTTGCCTATGTAGCAAGTGATTCATTTTACCAGTAATCAAGAGGTAGAGAATAGAGCCTTACCCAGATAGGTACCGAAGTGAAAGTCTCCCACTCTGGAACAGAGTTCATCATCCAAGGCCGCATATAGAGGCTAGCTACTGCATAAAAGTAGGGTCCTCCTTCGAATATTCTATCTTTGTCTTTGATGTTTGTAAACACCACGGTGAAGAATCCCTTTGACCCAAGATAGAGATCGATGCTTCCTTTGGATTTCCAATGATACTTGATCCATGCCTGTAGAGCCTTTTTCAGTGGGCCATAATCCCATGAATTTTCATATTATGGCGTAAGTCCCCATGTGTTCTCTATGCGCCTACAGTGCACGATCATTTAACACTACTCTAGGAGTGATCTCCTTTTGGGTCTGCAAGGTTCCTTTTGTTTTTTTTCCTTTGTTCCCTGGCTTTTGTCTTCTTCCTCCTTGTCCTTTGTGCTGCTATTTTCCTTGGACTTGGCCCCATCTGTCTCCTTTTCACTATTTCTTTTTTCTTCCTTCGCAGATCCTCTGACATTACCCAGTGGTGACTTGCCTCTTTTGGCAACAACGTCTTTGTAGGAGGGAGTGGAGCTCCCTCCTCTGCGTCTCTCCATTAGGATCAAGCTCAGAAACTCTCAGAAACCCTAGCTGTGTGACTTCTTCCATCCCCCAAGAGTATTCTAATATCCATAATAATTATTATTATTTTATAAATAAATAATTTTTTTTAATGAACAAATCATAAAAATTAAATAAAAATGGAGACTAAATAAATAATAAAATACACTAGGAACAGAGAGCAGAAATCCAGTTATTGCTAATTTTCCAACCTTCATCCCTATTTATATTATTACCATGTTTCTTAATCATATAGATTTATTTCCACTCTATTATAGAGATTTTTAACTTGTAACTAAATTTTGTTATAATATTATACATACCATACTCCTAAAAATCCATAAATTTTTATTTTAATAAATTAATTTAATTAAAGGGTAAACCTTGAAGATATACTTCAATCTTTGTCACTAATATTAAAAACATTTTAAAATATTAGTGGAGGTTAAATCCTTATTATTTTATGGAGATTAAATCTTTATTATTAAAAAAATAATCATGGTGATTAACTTAGTTAATTGTTTTTAAAACATTAATTAATTAAAAAAGAATAAATACATTTCTATTTTCCAAATGAATATTATTTTTAATATTTTAAGATTTAAAATTGAAAATTGAAATTGATAAGTAATGTAAAATTAAACTAAATTTTATCAATCGATGACAACATATCTATAGAAGCATTATTATCAAATAATGTTGATACTAATTATTAAAATTAATATAAAACATTAACTTAACATATGATATCTATATTGAAAATGGAATAAATAAAATCAACTATGTATTACATATAAACTAGCACAACCACATTTACTAATGTGGTTGATATAGGCGTATATCAAGTACACTTAGAACCACATTAGTAAATATGGTTGATATACACCAATAGGCTTATATCAATCACATTAATAATTATTAGGTGTATAATGTAAAAGTGGCTATTAAAAATTAAAATTTTGTAGTTGCTAATAACAATACTATATTAAAAATGAAATAAAATAAAATCAACTGTTTATTACATATAAACTAGCACAACTACATTTACTAATGTGGTTGATATAGAAGCATTATTATCAAATAATTTTGATACTAATTATTAAAATTAATATAAAACAATAACTTAACATATGATATCTATATTAAAAATGGAATAAACAAAATCAACTATTTATTACATATAAACTAGCACAACCACATTTACTAATGTGGTTGATATAGGCGTATATCAAGTACACTTAGAGCCACATTAGTAAATGCGGTTGATAGACACCGATTGGCTTATATCAATCACATTAATAATTATTAAGTGTATAATGTAGAGGTGGCTATTAAAAATTAAAATTTTGTAATTGTTAATAACGATAGAAATAATAATATGGTTATTATATTAATATTATACTATATATTAATATAATACTGTGTTTTTATATAATATTATATGGTTATAATTCAAACTATAACATAATTTACATAATATTGTAAATCGAGGGATTAATAAACACAAGGAATTTTATTATAAACTCAATGGATTATAAACCCAAGAGATTTAAATTTTAGACCTTAGGATTACTGTTATAAATCTTGTGAATAATTTTATACCTTAGGAATATGAACCCTTAGATTAATAAACCAAATGGATTGATATCATAAACGCAAGGGACCGATAAACCAAGGGATTATAAACCCTAAAATAAACCCTAAAGGATTAATACTATAAACCCAAATGATTATAAACTTAAAGGATTAATATTAAACCCTAAGATTAATATTATAAACAACAGGCTTAATATTAAACCCTAAGATTAATATCATAAACCCAAGGGATTAATAAACTCGTTGGATTAATATTTAAAACTCGAGGGATTATAAACCCAAGGGAATAATATTAGACCCTAGGATTAACATTAAACCCTAGGAATATAAGCTGCATAATTAATATTATAAACCTAAGGGATAACATTAGACCCTATGATTAACATTAAACCCTAGGAATATAAACCATATAATTAATATTATAAAACTTTTATAAACCCAAGAGATTAATACTAAAAAATCAAGGAATTATAAACCCAAGGGAATAATATTAAACCCAAGGGATATAGACCTGAAGATAAATATTATAAACCCTAAAATAAACATTAAACCTGAATATTCATATCATGAACCTTACGATTAATGTTATAAACTCAATGCATTAATAAACCCAAGGGATTAATATTAAAAACCCAAGGGAATAACATTAAACCCTAGGATGAATATTTAATCATAGGAATATAAACCCTTGGCTTAATAAACATAAGGGATTAATATTGTAAACCCTAGGCTTAATATTATACCCTAGGAATTTAAACCCTATGGTTAATATTATAAACCCAAAGAATTTATATTATAAACCTAACAGATTTATATTAAACCATAGGATTAATATTATAAACCCTATCAATAATATTATACCCTAGGAATATGAACCCTTAGATTAATAAACCCAAGAATTGATATTATAAACCCAAGGCACTAATAAAAACAAGGGATTAATACTAAAAACCCAAAAACCCAAACGATCAATATTGTAAACCCAAGGTATATAAACCCTAAGAAAAATATTATAAATCCTAAAACAAAAATGGTTGACCGTGGTTGATTTTCATATTAAGACAATATTTGTCGCAATGCGACATTGGACAATGGTTGACCATTATTGATTTTCATATTGAGAGAACCTTTGTCCCAATGTGATGTTGGACCATGGTTGAGCATGGTTGACCATGATTGACCTTGGTTGACCATGATTGACCTTGGTTGACCATGATTGATTTTCATATTGACAATATTTGTCACAATGCAACGTCGGACCATGATTGACCATGGGTGACCATGGTTGTGACAATGTGACATTGGACCATGAGACAATCTTTGTCATAATGTGACCATGGCTATTGATGATTATTGAACATGATTGACTATTGCTGACCATGGTTGATTTTCACATTGAGACAATCTTTGTCACAATGTGACATTGGACCATGGTTGGTAATGATTGACCATCGTTGACCATCGTTGACAATGGTTGATTTTCGTATTGAGACAAAAACTGTCACAATGTGACATTGGACTATGGTTGACCATGATTGACCATGATTGATTTTAATTTTGAGACAATCCTTCTCACAATGTGACATTTGACCATGGTTGACCATGATTGAAGATGGTTGACCATGGTTGATTTTCATATTGAGACAATATTTGTTAGAATGTGACATTGGACCATGGTTGACCATGAATGACCATGGTTGATGATGGTTGACAATGGTTGAATATGGTTGATTTTTATATTGAAACAATCTTTGTCATAATGTGACATTGGACCCTAGTTGATCATGGTTGACCATGATTATAAACCGAAGGGATTTATATGAAATCCTAGGATTAATATTATAAAACCTATGAACAATATTACGCCGTAGAAATATGAACCCTTAGATTAATAAAACAAAGGGATTGATATTATAAACCAAAGGGACTGATAAATGCATTGGATTAACACTAAAAACCCAAGGGATTATAAACCCAGAGGGAATAATATCAAGGATCTGATATTATAAAACCAATGTATATAAACCCTAGGATAAATATTGTAAACCCTAAAATAAATACGGTTGACCATAGTTTATTTTCATATTGATAGGATATTATAAACCCAAGATACTTAAATTACACCCTAAGATATTATAAACCTTGTGAATAATATTATACCCTAGGAATATAAACCCTTAAATTAATAAACACAAGGGATGGATATCATAAACACAAGGGACTAATAAACCCATAGGAATAATATTAAACACAATGAATTAATATTATAAATCGAAGCGATATAAACCCTAAAATAAATATTAAACCCTATGATTAATATTACAAACCTTAAGATTAAAATTATAAAGATATGTGAATAATATCCCAAGCGATAATATTAAAAACCCAATGGATTTTAAACCCAAAGGAATAACATCAAACCTTAGGATTAATATTCAACCTTAAGAATATAAACCCTAAGATTAATAAACCCAAATGATTAATACTATAAACCCATGGAATTATAAACTTAAGGGATTAATGTTAAACCCTAAGATTAATATTATAAACCATAGACTTAATATTACAACCTAGGAATATAAATCCTATGATTAATATTAGATACCCTAGGATCAATATTATAAAACCAAGGGAATAATAAACCCATTGGATTAATATTAAAAACCCGGAGGATTGTTAGGTCCCTATACTACTAGTGTAACCCCTTATTGTTATTAGTGAAACCCCCTTATTATATTGTTATGCTCATGTAGTCCCCATATTATTATTATTGTGATCCATAGAAGCCCACTATTGTTATTGTTGTGCCCTTTAATTATTATTGTTATGTTGGCTATGATTATATTATGACCCCTTAGACTCCTATATATAGAAAGGAGGTCTTTTCATTTGCATCATCCAATTCATTTATGTAATGTAAAGGAGGTTGCCCCCTCGAAGAGGCTAATTTTGAAGTCGTTGAACTATATTTTCCATCTTTTTGTGAATTGGTTTCATAACATTTGGTATGAGAGCTTTGGATTCTAGGGTTTCGCTGCTCCAAACAGGTCATCGTGGATTGTTCGCTATAACTTTTTCTCTACGAAGTTTCAGAATCTAAAAAAAACCCATTTGAGCCAAAATATTTTTAAACTTCAGGTCTGAATTTTAGATCTTGTATTGTTATATTTTAAGAGATATGATATGAGGAAGTTAGGGTTTTTTCAAGCTCCAAAATTCCATCTCAAACAGGTCATCGTGGCATTTTCGCTATAATTTGTTTTCTACGAAGGTTCAAACTCTGAAATTAAAAATCATTTGAGGTGAAATCATGGTGAAGCTCGGGCCTGTATTTCAGATTTTGTTTTGTTATATTCTTGAAGATATGGTCTAAGAAATTTAGGGTTTTTGCAGGCTTCTGAATTACATTCCAAATAGGTGACCTTGGGAAAATCATGATAACTTTCTCTTTGAGCATTAGATTGAAATTTCGTAAGAATTTACAGAAATAGGCCAAACTGTACTTGTCTGTATGTTTTTTTTAGGTTCAAAGGTAAAAACAATGACACGTGGTAGGTCATACAAGTTCCCTCTATTGAACCAATCTGTAATCAGGTCATTCTAGGAGATTTGGCATAACTCTTTATTGAATAGTACAATATTGATCAGGCTGGTGGGGTTAGAAAGAGGACTCAGATGGCTACCACAGGCCAAAATTTTAGAACTTGAAGATATGAAATTACAGAGTTAGAGTCATTTAAATATCGAGCTCCTAAAATTAAGAAAAAGAATGACTCGAATAAAGAAAATAGAAACACCTAGCAAGCAAAATTGGATGGATGATCTGAAGAATGGGATTTGAAGCTAAGATAAATAGTTTTATATCTTCCATGGAATCCAATATCGATGGTACCAAAGTAGATTTGGATAAAGACATGGAAGATTTGAAAAAAGACATGGAAGGTTTGAAGGAAGGTGGGACAAAGCTGCTACAAGAAAGGTCTCTTAATGACGAAAAGGGTAGTAGAGGAAACTCATGATGAGAAAAAAATAAATGTTAATCGTGATTTCATAAAATCTAACATTGGATTGAAGACCCACCATATTCCAAAGATCGATATGAGGAAGTTTGATGGCAAGGATCCCATAACATGGATACTACAAATGGAGAAATATTTTGATCTACATGATCTGCAACTGTTACAAAAGGTACGTATTGTATCTTTATATTTAGAACCGAATAAATTTTTATGGTATAAAGGGCTTTGTTATCATAAAAAACTTGTCACTTGGTCAATTTCACGGAGTAAATGATAGCAAATTATGAGGATACAAAGAGCAACCCCTTATTTAGCCAACTGATAAATCTCAAACAAAAGGGTTCAGTGGCAGAGCACATTGAGGACTTCCAAAAATTGAATATAAGGGTAAATGATATTCAAGAGAAGCAAAGGATTGATGTCTTCATAAGGACTTTAAAGGATAACATTTAGCATGAGGTTCATCTTTCGAACCTTGATTCATTGTAGCAGACATTCCGTCTGGAAAGAAAAATTGAAAGCAAAATTATGGCAACAAGAAATCCTACCACTCACAATTATAAAGATGGAAGTGTTGTTGCTCTTAGTCTTCCACAACCGACAAGGTTGACACCACAACAATTGGAAGAAAAATGAGAAAACGACTTTGTTACAGTTGTGATAGCAAATACACTAAAGGTTATAAGTGTGCTGAGAAGAAATTATTTTACATTGATTGTGAAGAGGAGGAAGAAAAGGATCAAGAAACATCAAAAGAAGAGGATATACACTAGGAACCAACCCTAGAGAAAGAGGAAATGCATCCGATCATATCTTATAATGCATTGGTAAGAATTACCACTCCTCAAACTCTCAAGGTAGAAGGATATATCAAGAAGAAAAAGGATAACGTCACTTTCATTCAAAATCGATGAAACAATAGGCAGATCAACATCACAGCGAAAGAATTCTTGATATAGGCGACTGGGTATTTTTACAAATAAAACCATACAAACAAATGTCCCTTAAGCAAGTTAAGAAGGATAATAAATTATCACCAAAGCATTATGGTCCTTACAAGGTGCTGCAAAAGATTAGTACTATGGCATATGAATTGGAGCTTCTTGCATCTTCCCGAGTGCCCCTAGTTTTCCATGTTTCATGCTTAAAGAAGGTTATAGGTGGCAAGCTCCTAGTTCAAACAATATTGTCAAAAATTGATGAGGAAGGAAAAATCATATTGGAACTCGAAGCAGTCATGGAAACAAGAACCCAATAGCTACGAAATCGATCAATTTCATAGTATCTCATCAAGTGGAACAACTTACCAGCTGAAGATTCCACATGGGAGGATGAGAAGTTAATACAGAAGAATCCAAAACTACCCAAGCGTTGAGGACAACACTTTTTGAAGGAGAGGGGCATGTTAGGTCCCTATACTACTAGTGTAACCCCTTATTGTTATTAGTGCGACCCCCTTATTATATTGTTATGCCCATGTAGTCCCCATATTGTTATTATTGTGACCCATAGAAGCCCACTATTATTATTGTTGTTCCCTTACATTATTATTATTATGTCGGCTCTGATTATATTATGACCCCTTAGACTCCTATATATAGAAAGAGGTCTTGTCATTTGCATCATCCAAGAATTGTTCATTTGTGTAATGTAAAGGAGGTTGCCCCTCGAAGAGGCTTATTTTGAAGTCGATCTATATTTTCTCTTTTTGTGAGCTGGTTTCATAAGAGGGATTATAAACCCAAGGGAATAACATTAAACCATAAGAATACAAACCTTAAGATTAATATTATAAACCTTAGGATTAATATTATAAACCCAAGATATTAATACTATAAATCCAAGGAATTAATAAACCTAAGGGATTAATATTATAAACTCAATGGATTATAAACTGAGGGGGATAATTATAAACACAAGGGATTAATATTATAAACATAAGGGATTGATAAACCCAAAGGATTGATATTAAAAAACTAAGGGATTAAAAGTAAGCCCTAAGATTAATATTATAAGCGCTAACATTAATATTATAAACCCTAATACTACAAATCATAAACCCAATATTAAACTTTAATATTATAAACCAAATATTAAGAGGCCCTAATATTATAAACCTTGTATTAAATCCAAGTTTTGTAATGCAACAATGCGACATTGAATAAGTTACAATTTATGTAACATTGCGACAATGATTGTTAGAATTATTTTCATATTGAGACAATGTTTGTGAAAATGTGGTGTTGGATACGTTTTTGTACTATTCAAATGTAACACTATTAAACACTTGATATTATAATCCCAAGGGACTAATAAACCCAAGGTACTAATACTAAAACCCAATGGATTATAAACCCAAGCGAATAATATTAAACCCAAGGGATAAATATTATAAACCAAAGGAACATAGACCCTATGATAAATATTATAAACCCTAAAATAAACATTAAACCTGGAGATTCATGTCATGAACCTGATGATTAATATTATAAACCCAATGGATTAATAAGCGTAAGGGGTTAGTATTAAAAACCCAAGGGATTATAAACCCAAGGGAATAACATTAAAACTTGGGATGAATATTAAACCCTAGGAATATAAACCTTAAAATTAATAACCTCAAGAGATTAATATTGTAAAACACAGGCTTAATATTAAGCCCTAGGAATATAAACCCTATAATTAATATTATGAACCCAAGGAATTTATATTACAAACCCAATGGATTGTAAGCCCAAGGGGTTTATATTAAACCCTAGGATTGATATTATAAACCCAATCAATAATATTATGCCCTAAGAATATGAACCCTTAGATTAATAAACCCAAGGGATTGATATTATAAACCTAAGGCACTAATAAAATCAAGGGATTAATTCTAAAAACCCCCAAACCCAAAGGATTAATATTATAAACCCAAGGTATATAAAACCTAAGATAAATATTATAAATCATAAAACAAACATTGTTGACCATGGTTGATTTTCATATTGAGACAATATTTGTCACAATGTGACGTTGGACCATGGTTGACCATGATCGATTTTTCATATTGAGAGAATATTTGTCACAATGTGACGTTGGACCATGAGACAATCTTTGTCACAATGTGACCATGGCTATTGACGATCATTGACAATGGTTTATTTTCATATTGATAAAATCTTTCTCACAATGTGATGTTGGACCATGGTTGGTAATGATTAACCATGGTTGACCATGGTTGATTTTTGTATTGAGACAATATTTGTCACAAATGTGATGTTGGACCAAGGTTGATCATGATTGTCCATTGATTAATTTTCATATTTACCATGATTAACCATGATTTATTTTCATTCCGAGACAATCTTTATTACAATGCGACATTTGACTATGGTTTACCATGATCGAATATTGTTGACCATGGTTGATTTTCATATTGAGACAATATTTGTTACAATGTGACGTTGGACCATGGTTGACAACGGTTGAACATGGTATATTTTCATATTGATACAATCGTTGTCACAATTTGACATTGGACCCTATGAATAATATTCTATCCTAGGAATGTGAACCCTTAGATTAATAAACCCAAGGGATCGTTATTATAAACCAAAGGGACTAATAAAAGCAAGAGATTAACACTAAAAACCCAAGGGAATAAGATTAAACCCAAGGATTTAATATTGTAAACACAATGTATATAAACCCTAAGATAAATATTATAACCACGAAAATAAACATGGTTGGCCATCATCGACCATGACTGGTTTTCATATTGACACAATATTATAAACCCAATAGATTATAACACAAGATATTTAAATTGAACCATAGGATTATTATTATAAATCTTGTGGCCCACGGGGCTTTGGATTGATGGTGAATGGGTGCATGATTAAGGCACTCCTTGCAATAGGTCACTGGTTCAAATCCCTCGTGGTTGCTTCGGTAGTATTATATTTAAAAAAAATATTATAAACCTTGTGATTAATATTATATCCTAGGAATATGAACCATTAGATTAATAAACCCAAGGGATTGATATCGTAAATGAAAGGGACTGATAAACTCGACAGATTATAAACCCATGGGAATAATATTAAACACAAGAAATTAATATTATAAACTAAAGGGATATAAACACTAAAATGAACATTAAACCCTAAGATTAATATTATAAACTTTAGGATTAACATTATAAACATATGCGATTAATAAACCCAAGGGATTAATATTAAAAACCCAAGGGAATAACATTAAACCTTATGATTAATATTAAATCCTAGGGACATAAACCCTAATATTGATAAACCCAAAGGATTAATGCTATAAAACCAAGGGATTATAAACTTAAGGGATTAAAATTAAACCTTAAGATTAATATTATAAACATATGCGATTAATAAATCCAAGGGATTAATATTAAAAACCCATGCTAAACATATGTGATTAATAAACCCAAGGGAATAACATTAAACCTTATGATTAATATTAAATCCTAGGGACATAAGCCCTAATATTGATAAACCCAAAGGATTAATGCTATAAAACTAAGGGATTATAAACTTAAGGGATTAAAATTAAACCATAAGAATAATATTATAAACCATAAGCTTCACATTAAACCCTATGTTAGATATCATTTTGGGATTCAACTGCGTTAGGTAAGTCATTCATCTATGACCATTTCCATGAGAGGTAGTCGTAATTGACTGATTTCTCATGATTTTTGAATAGTCCACTTAGCACTCATTGCATCGAGTGATGCTCACAAGGGTGAAGAAGTGGGATTGAAACTAGTGAAATGAATCACATAGCATCACTCATCACTTCTGGGGCCTGCACCTGGTAACGAGGACTTCCCGGGAGGTCACCCATCCTAGATTGCCTCTGGCTTAAGCGCACTTAACTATGGAGTTTTCCCCACAATCAAACCCACTTAGCTTGCTACCCCATTTGCAAAACATTAGCAAGTATTGTGCCTCATGAACCATTCAACTCATCTCCGAGTTATACCAAAAAAACTCTTTTGTTTTTCACTATTTTGTTACAGGAAAAGAAACATCCATTCTAAGAGAGTGAGAGCATACTGATTATTCATCAAATCCATATCTTAATGCAACAAATGATGCCAATTTACCTTTTGCAAGTGAATTCACTGCCACCCGTCATAAGGGAAACTTGTCCAGTCAAAATGCAAATTCTAGTAATTAGCCATGCAGATGTATATCTCTTAGTCTTCATGGAGGGATCAAAATATTAGCTAAAGTAATGTGGTAGTGAAAATATTTGTTTTTTATTTTATTATTATTATTAATCTCAAAAAATATAAATATTTAATAAAATAAAATAATTACTAATTAATTAAAAAGGATTTTGAAAATATTATTATGTTAGTTTTTATATTAATTTATTTGTTTTAAATCATATAGAAGAATTTATTGTATGAAAATATTTAAATTAAATTATAATTTTATTATTATAAAAAGAATTAATATATTAGTTAAACATATATACATTTAAAAAAATTATGTATTAATATATAGAGTAGATTGTTTTGGAGAGCTCACGTCGATTAATTTCTTGGAGCCAACGTTTCGAACCCTCTAATGTGGTTCATCATCAAGGTAAAGGTCGAGTATCTGATCTAAACTTAACATTGTATATATAGGTGTAGATGCTTGAGAGAAAAT
>APFE030701844.1:60595-82694 GCA_000404065.3 Pinus taeda
CTTTTCATCTTAATAAAGCTATTCTTGTTTCCTTCCATATTCTTGTGTACTTGTTTATATATGCATTTATATGGTTAATACACATCTGATCCTATATTATTTATGAATTTAGATCCTTGTTTCTTGGATAGTAGTATGTTTCCGTGATTCCACAGGTTCTTTTGAAGCTGGGCAGACAAAGAAGAAGCAGAGAAACTCTATCAAGAAGGAGAAGAAATCAAACGCAAGACTCAGGTTGGTCTTCTTGGTTCTCCTCTCGTCTATTTTCATAAAAGGAAACAAGAGTAGACTTTGATTGTTTGTTTCTAAGATAGCCACCCATCTTAGTGGGAATGGCAGCATCCGAGTGGACATTATTCCCAGATAACAAAATGGTGACTCCGCTGGGGAGCGACTAGATTACTTGTTAGCCTATCTATCCTTGTTTCTTTTATACACATACAGACGGAGCCTGAAGTCAAGCCAGCTAGCCTTCGAACTGCATTTGTTATTGAAATGAAAAGTAGATCAATGCTGCTTCAGTCTATCTCAGGGTTTTTTTTATGAATTAAACAATAGATCTGCAAGCAATCTAATTGCCCTAAGTGGTGGCTCTAGTAACCTCTTTAGATCACCCCTGTGTTTTACATACACTAATATTTACTTACTCAGCCTAAACACCTGAACTAGATTGCAAACTGTGAGTGAAAACCTGTTCAAATTCTTACACTGCTACCATTGCACCCTGCCTTTAGGGCAGTCTGTATGCATCGCACTTCCCGAGTGCAGTAGGTGCACTGCATACTGGTTTCACTGTGTAACAGGTGCGATGGTCAGGGAGGGTTAACTTTACCCTCAGACTATGTTTTTTTCTCACTGTTTTCAGTCCTATTCAAGAGTTTTGCTGTCTGTCAGTCTACTTCTATGAAAACCCCCTTCTCTTGCATTATTCCACCTCCTTAGTGCAAAGAACTATAAATGGTTTTATGCATTGTGCATGATTTTTAGTTCTCTTTTGCAAAAAAGTAGCATTGTCGAACTATCGTCTCTAGATCTGAAAGTGTCGTAGCTGTTGTTTTCAGTTTTAGGAAACAATCCCATTGTTCTTGATAGTCGATTATACATCTACTATTTGCATAGGATTTGAATAAATAGTTTTAAAGTGTCGAAAAACAATTCTCATTTCAAAAACGCAAAGTGTCTCTTTTGCTTTCACTCCATTTTGGAAAAAGAATTTTGTTGAGTACTATCGCTTTAAAAGTAATTTATATTTGCACATAGCTTTCTTAACGTCATTCACACATTAAAAAGGTTGAAAACAAATACATGCATGTGCATTTGTATTTTGATTGCTTGGCTTGATTTAGGACTGTGCATTTAGCATGTGCTTTGTGCTCTGTGAAGAAAAAATTCTTTATTTTCTTCCCTTAGTAGTTAGGATTTTCATTGCTAAAAGAAGATTAAACGTTTGTTTATCATCTTAGACTTCATTTTAGGAATTATATACACATCACGTGGTGAACCTGAAAGGAAAATTGTTAAGCAAGATCAACTTAAAGTAAATTCAATGAATCTAACAACGCTTTGGAACTTAATGTACAACATCTAGAGTTCTAGGCTAGAGACGTATTCCAACGTCGTAAAACCTGGTAACTGTTGCTTTCAGTGTTGGTTGGGTGATTCCTCCACTCTGAGATGGCAAGTGTCAGTATGGACTTGTGCTCCCATGTACCATCGAGTATATATTGGGAGACCACAATAGGATGCATCCTTTATCCTTAGGAAGCCGTGTTTGCTGCCCTATCGATCGCAATGCACTGAACATAGCATTCGAAGATTGACTACCATACCGTAAAAAGTATTCTGTAGTTTTGCAATTGGTTTGGTAATCCTCTCTGCCTAGATCTCTAGAGAAGTCCATTTTTCTCCTTTTCAGACTCCTTAAAGGAAAAGGTCCTCTGAGCAATTGTCACTTCAGGCTCAATAAAAATCGAAGGCGAATAGAGTCATCTTCTTTTTTCTCGACTCTTTAAAATTGAAAAGAAAAGTTGTGTCAAAGTGTCTAAAAATTTATTTTAATCGGAATAACATCACAAATTTCCCCGTTGATCTTCAGGTTGAGAAAATGGAGTTTACCAACTAAGGGTTTCACCTTGAAGGAAATCCTAGTCCCTTCTCCTCTTGGGGAGATGTTGGTCCACCCCATATGGCCACTTTGTCACTTCCAAGATTGACAATTGGTTTGCCTGTCTGGCTCTTCTCTACCTTTGTCGTTCAGAATCCCGTAATTCCTGAACAGTCTAATCAACAACTAAATGACACTAGAGTTGCCTCCCAACCTTCTACTTCATCTAATTATCCCTCTCCTCCTTCCTCTTCTCTTGATAAAGCCGATAAAGCTAAAAATCAAGTAACTGAGAAGAAGAAGAAGCAGAAAGAGAAAAAGGAAAAGAAGAAAAAGGAACCAAAATTGAAAGGGGGCAACCAAGTGTCGTTTAGCAAAAATTCTCACATCGCATAGTCGAAACATAAATCTCCTTGTGTCATTTGCAATGAAGACCAATGTCACCGAGATTGTCCCTGCATCTCTCGGATCTTAAGGGACTGGTCTCCTCCTTTGCACAATCCGGTGGCGTCAACCTCTGGCGATCATGTTGAATGCTCACCATCAACTAGTGAAAGTGAAGCACATGGAAAGAAAAGGAATCCCAAATTTCCTTGTAAGTTGTGCGAAGGCAATCACGCCATCCACCGTTGTCCCTTCCTTGACGAGGCTAAAAGATTTTTGGATGATCGTCCGGTTTCACTGCTACGACTTCCTCCCGGATATAAAAAACTCTTGCCAGGTCCTCCACTGGTTGAAAATCTGGCTGGCTCATCATTATGGTCGGCCGAAGCGTTTATCATTGAAAATGAACCCTCTGAATCCATACCAGACGAAAGTCAAAGGGTCGATACGGTAGTTGACCTAGTCTTGCCTTCAGAGTGTTCATCTTCGAATGATACCGTCACTGAAGAGAAAGAGAACGACACCGTTCAAATTCTTTTCATCAACACAGACTCTGATGAACTTGGGGGCAGTCCTCCCATTCCTTTATCGCAGGAAGAAAGTTCATGAGAGTCATATTCGGCCACCAAGCAACCTAGTCGTTTCCTTCGACTGGAATCTACTAGGCAGACCTCATTTACCAGCCAGTGTACCATTCATAATCATTGTACAAGCTTACAAAATGGTCACGGTTGGTACCATCATTGATGAAGGGACTTCTGTGAGTATCCTTTCTTCAACTGCTTGGAAAGCGCTTGGTTCGCCATTGCTTTTGCCTGAAATGAGAAATCTGACAGGCTTCGACAAGGGAACCAATCGACCTTTAGGGATCCTTCCAAATGTGCCCTTACTTTGAAGGAAAACTGTTCACATGAACTTATGGTAGTTCAAGCCTTTAGATTATAATCTACTCCTTGGACGTGACTATATTTATTGCATGGGAGCCATCATCTCCTCACTCTTTAGAGTAATGTGTTTTCTGCACGAAGGCAGAATGGTCAAGCTCGTAGACCAAATGTCATTCCCCCGTTCACACATCGCAAATAGTCAAATGCCATCCCTAAATGGTCTTTTCACATAAGAAATGTCTCATCGGTCTCCAGTTCGTCCACCTGATGAGCACGAGTGATTCAGGAAGATGTGACTGAAACCCAGGGGGCATGGACCCTGGTCTGTTTCGGTAGGAAAACCTTTGGTATAGAGTGGATTTCCGCGAGGGATATATGACTAGTCTGACGAACCCGTCCTTACAGGAAAATGGGATCAGACTGGAATAAGATACTTTCGTCAAAGTTATGTGAGTGGAATGCATCTATGCCATTCACCTTTGTCTGTTTCGATGGACATCGCCGAGGAAGCATTTTATCTGCTACGCGGATAGAACTTTCTTGGTAACCTGGAAATTTTTCGCTATACTTGGGGGCATGCAAACCTTTCCGCATGCAAGCGAAGAGTAGCTATTTATTTTTTAAATTTTTAGGACCTATAACCCTTTAAACCCGTAAGGCTAGTCGTTTCCTAACTTGCATAAAGAAAGGATCCGTGGCAAAGCTTGAGAGATGTAAGCCACTTCAAAGTAGCATCTCGAATGAGACATTTCTTATCATATGAGTGGCGAGCAATGTTGTCGCAGAGTTCAAGCTCATTAAAAAATAAACCCTCCACGAGCAGTTTTAGCGCATAGTTCAAGCTCGTTAAAAAATAAACATAAGTCTTGAGCAAATGTTTCCCCCAACGTTTAAGCTCATTAAAAAATGAACCGGTAAATAACCATTGTGAATTCATTATCACCAGATTTTGAGCCTTGGTTGTGTTCTTGCCATCACCTCCACTCTGTTTTTAGTCGATCATTCACCCCCATATGATTGTTTACCCCTTTGAGGAACATCTACGAAGAGTGATTCTGTTAGCCATCCTTGTGACACTGCCGTGATTGGAAGATTCCAAATCTTACCTGGAATTAGCTGCTACCCGAAACCATCACTCGTTCCTCGAAAACGAGTCTTCTTTAAGCTCTTTTCAGCTGACTCATAAAATATGAAAATATTTCCGAGTGATGGCCTCTTCGGCTCGTTAAAGGCATTGGAAGTGCTATCCCTCCTCTAGATTTTAATCTTTTTGGACCTGAGGGATTATTACACAAAAAGATCGAGTGCTTGGTCTTGTTCGGCTTGTTAAAACTATCGAAAATTCATCCCTTTTGTATTATTTTACGCTTTTTCGGACTTAAGGGATTATATAACGAAAAAGAATCTTTGGAGTCTCCTTTCTATTTCTTTCAGACTCTCTAAAATTGAAAGAGACCGAGTTATCTTTGTCATTAAAATCGTTAAAACCTAATAGCGACAAACTCGTCCAAATGGATGAGAACGAGTTTCACTGACGCTATGCTCGCTAAAATATAGCGACAGGTTCGCCTGAAGGGCGGATTATAGAACAATCATATGTTATCCTCCTCAAGCTTGACAAAAATAAAGAGGTACTGGTCAGTAATGACTGGGGAAAATTGGGAAGAAAACTTGAAGAAACTTTATTGGTAGCAAATCATTCTTGAACATGACACTTTCCTTCTGCGTCCATGCCGGGTTGGGTTGTTCCGTTCACTGGTCATCACCATTGGTCCATCACACCATCCATCTTTGGGGTTAACGCTACCAATCCATCGTCAGTGTTGCCAATATGTTCAAGAGAAGTCATTTAGACAATTTACCTATGTCTCACCCACTGCAATACATTCATGCTTCATTCCTTCATGACTGCCACCCCGAACCCTGTATCGTCAGTTTGTTTTCACCTCCAAAATCATTTGCTTCATTTCGTGTCGTTGATGTGGGATTCATTAAGGCCCTCCTGCGACGGGTCGCTTCTTGTCGACATCAGCTCATTATCCAAAGAAGTTGACTTAGGAACAACCCTTTCAGTACTTTGAAGCTTGCATGCCTCAATGGCAAGTTTCTCACTTTCGGCGACAGGTTTATATCAATGGCCTTCGACTGAGAGATTTTACGTGGTGTTCAACGCCAAGTCCTTTTTTCACACCACGTGAATTGTACTATAGTACCTTGAGGGTCATTGTCATTATTGGTGATTCATCTCGCGCCTGTTAACAACTTACATCATTGGCTGATAATCAGGTGATGTCTTTCCATGTTCGACTCCAGAACATTTTTCACATGGATCGACTTGTACTCCGAGTGAAGATCAGACGAGTTTTGAAGACCCCGGATCTAGTTTCATCCATCCGGGATGCGATATATTCAGGAATATAAAAACATCAAGTGTACATCATTGCTGAACAGATGATCATCCTAATCAAAGGATGATGTGGCCATATCATCAGTCTGTCACACAAACGGTTGTCTGTCCTATGTACATGAAAATGAATTTATAAAACTGAGCATGGGAATGCCAGCCTCAGCTAGATCATGAAAAAATGTTGTCAAAATAATGTATTGTATTGTATCTTATTACAAGTCGCCTCCCAGCTCAGAAAAACTTTGGATCCTCATAGTAAAGCATTTCACCCGACATCAGAAAGATTAACAACCTCATGCTTTAGGGGGCAACTGTTATAGACTTTTTTGGGCACTTCAACCCCAATCATAAATGTCCATAAACTGAGGGCTCCTAAGTCCCTAAAAGTGTTGCTTCACTGCCTAAAGGAACAAGGTCAACTGATTACATCATCTCCCAGAAGTTCTCCACTGAAAACTGCTCATAAATGGTCAAAACTGGACCATACTGAAAGCTCAATGCAGAGGGTGCGATGCATATCACCTTCCCAGTGTACAAGGTGCAATGCATACTGAAGTTCTCCTCTATAAGGTGCGATGGTCGGGAATGGACAAATGGCAGGGACAAAAATGCGAGGTGGAAGATCATGGAATCTTCCAAAAGCTTCCCCTCTGACATTTGCCTCTCTATTTTCGACCAGGGATGAGTAAGAGATCATCATTCTCCAAGTGGAAGTAGGAACTATCAGAGAGAGGACAATAATCAAGATCCGAGAAGATGACTCACCTCTCTGTAATCATCTATATATGGATCCCTCATCACAGAGATCCAGAGGCTGGAATTTTGTATCTTATAGAGAAGTGTTGTTGGTTTTTTGGTGTACATTCATAGTGTTGGGTGATCTAAGCTTTTCTTGAGGTGAAGAAGGGCTTCCTAGCTAGAGGATGATTGGGTCAGAACATATGGTTGTAATCCTCTTGCTACTTTTCATCTTAATAAAGCTATTCTTGTTTTCTTCCATATTCTTGTGTACTTGTTCATACATGCATTTATATGGTTAACGCACATCTGATCCGGTGTTATTTATGAATATAGATCTTTGTTTCTTCGATAGTAGTATGTTGCTGTGATTCCACAGGTTCTTTTTGAAGCTGGGCAGATGAAGAAGAAGCGGTGGAACTCTATCAAGAAGGAGAGGAAATCAAGCGCAAGACTCAGGTTGGTCTCCTTGGTTCTCCTCTTGTCTATTTTCATAAAAGAAAACAACAGTAGACTTTACTTGTTTGTTTCTAAGATAGCCACCCATCTTAGTGGGAATAGCAGCATCCGAGTGGAGACTATTCCCGGTAACACCAAAAATCCCCCTTTTTTATTTAGTGTTATTACTAATACTAAATAAATGGCGACCCTTAGCTAAAAATACAAAAAAATCAATTAGTGATTGTATTTCCTTTTCAATAAACTTACCATCATAAACTTAAGAAAATACCTTTGAAAATATCTAAACTTAAGTTTTGTGATGAGGGAATCTAAAATCGCTCCTTAAAGGATATCGCATCGCAGAAAAGATAACAGCATGTCTACTTACAAGCTAAACTCTAAAATCACGAAAATGCGATGCAAAATTGCATAAGGATAAAACATATATCACATTGCAAGTCTTAGAAGCACACTTATAATAAAAAACCACAGAAAATGCTGATATGCGATAGCGGATATTACAAAATCGCGCCTCGTAAGAAACTGCTTAACACAAAACATTATGTGATATTGCGATTATGTGATATTACGATTATGCGATGTTGCGACCATGCGATACTGCGAAATTGCGATAATGCGACAAAATAATCTTACGATAGAACGATCTTGCAATCTTGCAATTATGCAATGCAGTGATCTGCGATATTGCAAAGCAAATTGCAAAATCGTCTCATTGCAAATTTTTCTGGTTCATTATTCAAGGAAAAGTGTTTCCATTAAACAAAACTGGTTATGTGCTTTAATGCTCATTAATGAAGTAGTTGCCAGTTGTTAATGAAAACTAGTTTTGAGTTTATCAAAGAGCCAGTTCACGTAAGGTGGCATATTTTAAATGTCTTCGGCAGTCAAAGAATTCCCAGCGTTATTTATTATCATCACTCTCACCTAACTTGTAAACTGCAGGAACGAAGGACAAAAGGTTATACAAAGCAGTGTACAGGAAACTACGGTGAAAATAGGCGAGGCTCTGATATCTGAAGACAGAGAAAAGGTGCCCTTATACACAGACACAACATGCAATAGAGACGTGGGTATTCCCACTTGGGAAGGCATATGCAGAGTTAGCTTGTTCATTCCTGCACTGGAGAGCCCAAAATTCTCCCCTGCACAGAAATGGTTAAAGGAGTACTTGACAACGCTGACATCAAAGACAGGCAGTTTAGGGCTCAAGGTCAAGAGCTCTCGGAATCACTATTTTCACATAATTTCAACTTTACACCCACTACAAAAAAACACACAAGAGGCGAAAATCTCATTAAGGAAGCTCGAATTAAGAAACAAAGGTAGTTTCCGATGCGCGATTAGCTGGGTAAAACTTCTCAAAATGAAAAGCCTCTAATTGCTCAGTCTCCTATAAGCCCAGTACCGAAAAGATAGTGCCAGCTCTTGTTGATTCCGTTTTTGCAGCACATTTAAAGGCTGAAGTCAGCCAACTGACTCTTCTCAAGCAAATGCTGAATGCTTGTGACAATAAGGAGAAAATACAAAAATAGTTAGCTTTAGATTTAATTTTAGAAATAGTTTTATTTTATTTTGCCTAGAAAAAGGACGGTCATTTAAACCATATCCTAAATTTTTGTAAATAAGTTATTTTTAGACGTAGTTAGTAGTATTTAAACCCTTCTCATGCATTTAGAGAAGGGTCCAGAAATTTATCAAAAACTTGTCCTCAGAACATGCACTTTTGCACTTCTGTACTCTTAGTTGATGTTGGATTGAGAAGAGATAAATCGCTATAGCTTGAAGCTCATGAGTAGAACTAGTTATAAATGGTACTTTTATCTCTTAACTGTTTCTATTTCCTGTGTTAAAGTGATATTTAAATCGAGTTATTTATATGTTAATGCTTGAATGCCTGAGTTATCATTTGGCACTTTTGTACGGTGATAGCTATTTATTTGTGCTTAATATATAAAGTAGCTTACTGTGTGATATGTTTTTCACAACTGTTTCACCTAACTTTTTATGTGAAGTGGTTTATCTATATTGAATTCTTTCCTTATGACAATTGAATGATCTTTATTACCGATTTTTATTTGAAATCATTTTAGATCGCACAGAAGAAAGATTACATCCCGGGTTAGTATAGACTTAGATATTTCTGTTTTATTAGAATACAATAGCATGTCATTAGATTAAAGTTAGAATTAGAGCATCTTAATTAGGAACTGTTAGATCAGAGATATCATATTCTACACACACACACTCAAAAATTGGGAAACTGGTCCCATTATCCCCAGTCGGACCCGCTATACCAAACGGAAAAGGAGCTGCCAACCAAGGTCCGGACTAGGCGGGTATCCCCCTTGTTGTTGACCCGATTTTTGGGGCTTCAACACACCCTTATTTTGATAATGTAATGTCGGCTGTAGAAGATCTACCCATGGTCTATGGACCATGGAATCATATAAATAGAGCTAACCTCTAAGTAGATAAAAATCAATCAATGACACACAATGTCTAACCAATGAAGATGTATGTGAGATAGCTCTAAAGTGTAAGTCTATGTTTCAGGTCGTAGCATAGGTAGAGGCTCTACAGCTAAGTGCGTAAAGGCCTAGTAGTCCGTAGCTGAGTGCATGGACCCCTGCAACTGAGTGCGTAGGGTGAGTCAAGTATGTAATCATATGGAAGTATTAATAAAGAGAAGTTTCCTATCATTTCTGCGTATTTATTTCATGTTTATGCATATGTTATATCGGGTATGAAATTCACTTCTAATGCTTATATGATGCGCGAATGTGTATAATTGTATTGGCTAAGTAAACACAAGTAAGAACATCTTTTTACACGAAGCTAACTAATATATGTTAATAAGATAAGTAAAATACTTAGCATAGCTTAGGAGATATCGTAGTTCGCTACCTTAGGAGTGTGAAAGGACTTCAACCCCTGGTTAGGGTTGCACGGAAGCCAATTGTAATAGTTCGCGAAGGTACTCAAGGGTAGAGAAGAGGGATAAGCAACCTGTGCGAAGGAAGGTATAGTTGGAATAAACCGACATCATAACCATCTCAAGGGTGTGGAAACTTAGTTCCAACATCCCCCCATACTGCTTTGGGTGAGACTTCAGTCTGCGCTCTGCGGGATGATGTTGAAAGGGCCAGTAGTGTAGGGATTTGTTTGGCTAACTAATGTTGAACTTGGATTAGGCCCCCATAAGCCAACACTTTCTATCACGGAATTTGCTAAAGAAATTCTGAATGACATAAAGGAAAATGAGGTATGTATGCTTACATTCAATATTGTAGAGTGATGTCATATGGTTGCATGTAACATAGATCAATGCTCTATCTTGATAGCATAATCAAAAGGAAGGATCTCCCCCTTCAAAGGGATGAAGGAATGCATGGGTCACATATTCACTAGATAAAGTCAACACAATATGTCCTCATATGTAATATGAGGTGGTTGAAATTAATTGGATGAACTCTGACTGGAAGTTCTTGGGAATGAAATGTGTGAAGAAAGGAAGGAAGAGATCGTGGAATATGCAACCATGAAAAAAGGTTAATCAACATCCAAGAACCAAGAGATATGACTGTGCTATCTCCAAGAAAGATATGTAGACTCTGATGAAGTATGAAAAAGAAAGAGACCCTTGACAATATATATCTTTGGGAGAAGTGTCAATATGTATGCAAGATGATGATGCAAACTAGAAGATGTCATGATGAAATACCATCACAAAGGTAATTTTGATTTAGGTATTCATTTCTTATCTTTGAAAAAATATCTAAATGGGCTTATGCAAGGCTTCCGAAGGAAGATGTATGGATATCTTCCACCACTGATGCCCATGTAGTAAGATGGAAGATCCTTAAGTAAACATGGCATGAAGGAAGGCCATATATGAATTGATGGTACAATTTCTGATGATATGTCTAACTCATGGATGAAAATGATGGATGATCTGTGCCCTATGAAGAATTCCCAAACATGACAACTCCCGAATAACGAAAATAAGTTCATGAGATCATGAGGAGGAGTTCTTGAAGTAGCTAGTTGTCCCATCATCTCCACCTGAGGAGCTATTATAGGTCCCTAATTAAGAGGGAGCCTAGAAACAAGTTTCTTACTTGGAAGAAACTTGGAAGCAAAATTCCTAAGCCAAGAGGGAGCTTAGGTGCATTCCTTCCGTAGGAATGAGTACATTACTTTATTGGAATAAATATGTCCTCCCTAATTAAGAGGTGGAGATAGACACATCATTCTTGTCATCACTTGGGAATATAGAATTGAGGATTGGGTAAACATTCAACATTCGATGCTCTTTGAGGATGAGCTGAGGCATCCAAGGTGTTGTTCCTTAAGAAACCAATTTCGTAGCTGTAGGGAAATTGTGCTTAAGACACTAATAAATATTATTTACTGTTACTTATTTATCACTTAGATATATATGTTGTGTCTTTAAATGAAGGACCTGGAGACTTGGTCTTTAACCCTTAGTACATGTATGACCAGAACATCTCAGAATGCCATTTGTTGCTAGATATAAATGATGAATGAGGAAAGCTTGAAGGAGAAGTTAAAGATAATATGCTGATCTTTCACAGAAACTATTATCTGTCACTTAGAAGAATTATGAAAATGAGAACTGAATCATAGACAATATGCTGCTTAATACAGAACCTACTATCTGTGACTCTGGGAGCAGTTAAAGATGATATGCTAGTCTTTCACAGAAACTATTATCTATAACTTAGAAAAGTAGGTGGAAACTTCAAGTATAGGAACGCCCTTTTAAGGAATTTTAACTTTATCTACATAAGCAAATAAAGACCTGCAACTTCATTACTATACTTGAAAGAAGAAAACATAACATGACACATGATAGAAAAGATTGCAAAATCATACCCAACAACTCATGGAAACTTCTAATTCTTTCATTAATCAACGATCATATAAGGAATTTAGTGGCCTAGTCTTCGTGTTCTCCAAAATTCAAACCCTTTCTTCGTAAATTTTCCCCTTTTTATAAATTGTGGAACGATTGTTGATCTCTGAAACTGCCCAAACTATTTAACTGCTTCTCTAACTATATGAAGTAAAAACTATTACAGGATTTTACAGAGGGTAAAAGACACCTCAAAGAGCATGAAATAATAGGAACATAACTGAATTCAGAAGGGGATGATGACTGCTAGCTTGCTCCGTTAATCTGCTGCCAAATTACTCTGTAAATACCCTAATGATGCTTAATTCATTTAGCTATAATGAAATGCATTTAGCTTGTGTAATCCTGGGCTTACATAGGCATTTTGATTGGCCAAAATACAAAGAAAACATACCTGACTGTCTTCCTCTTCAGATTCGGCTCTAACCCTGATTTTCCACTTTACACAACGAAATTAACATGAACCTTTGATTAATACGGAACTCAAAAGAGTTAATCTTGCTTTATAAACCTGTCACATCTGCCCACTTAGTGCTTTGTTAACTTCTATCACAAATTGCAATTGGCCGATATATTACTGCAAACTTAACTTTACACACCGTTAAGCCGCATAACTATGATAGTGTTGGACTTATGCATTAATCATTCATATTTGCGCTTTTCTATTATATACCTTTTATAATGAAAATATGCCATAAAACATGCTTTTTCCGCTTTTAATACGGGCTCCACACAATTGTCGAGGCATACCTTTCTTATGACAAATCCCCACCGTAGATCTGCGCTTAGCAGATCAGACGGTCTACAAAGATTTCGGGTGGGACATAAGCCTGGAGAATACCCACCCGAAATGGGCAGTTTTCTCTCTCCACCCGGCTGCTACGTGTTGAATGATAAGTGGGATCGGGTGAGCTCCAATAAAAACCATTTACCATTTTTTCTCAACCCGAAAACCTGCTTGTAGCTTGAAATTTTCCTTTTCATATGCCTCACGGATCCGCCGGGGCTTATAAATCATAATATATATACGCTTCGAGTCTGTCCTTTCTATTATAATGATTTATAATAGAAATACATATAAAACTACGTAAACAAAATATATATGAAGGGATTTTGATATAGCAGACCCGCCAGGACTTTACAATAAAACATATATATTTCGGGTCCGCCATCGCAAGTCGCAATCAACGGAACCCAACGTACATAGCTCAGCAGTGTGACGGACCTGACGGGACTTAAAACCACGATATATATATCTTTCGGTTCCGGCTATCGTGAATCGCAATCGGCAATTAGCGAATGAACCAAAATATGTATTCAACGCTTTACGAACCCGCTGGGCTTTTAAATATAATCTATATATTTCGGGTCCGGCCGCAATTGCAAATCGTAATCGGCGCTATCAGCAGAATCAATCATACATATTATTGCGGACCCACTGAACTTTATAAAACACAACTTATAGTATTTCAGGTCCGGATTTAACCCTTTAATACTTGTTTCTTTTGCGAACCTGATATATCACTTTGTTTCTTTTGTGTTTTGATTCTGATATATAATTTATTACATCTCTCTTGCCTTATCTTTTTTCAAAATATTTTCCTAGTGATTTTTTGACTGAAACAAAAAGATACATGTTACAACATAAGGTAAGGGTAGTCGTAGAGGATTGATATTATTTGAGGATTGGGAATCCAAGATAAGAATAGTCCTAGTGGAACACACCCTGAGAAATCGGGCTAGGTATGTTCCGAGAGAGATAATGATGAGGGTGTTATACATCATTGGTCTTGCCAACATTAAACTAATATCTTGTGGAGAGATAGAGTTGTTAGTCAAGGCCTTGATATGTAACAATGTTGGTTGATATGATGCTAAACAGAGGGATTACCAATCAGACTCTTTTTATGAGAATTCTTCAGATTGAGAATGACCAAGTACCATTATGAATATCTCCCTAGTTAAGAGGGAGTGTTGAAAAGTGTAACTAGGTTTGGTCTTCATAATGACATGTGTAATTGTGATTTTATGTAATTGATGAAAAGAAGAAAATAAAATTATTTTTGTAGTACTTGAATCATGGGTTTCATGAGCAATGAATTTTATTTTAGTTAAGGTTCCCATTGTGAACCTTTAGGTTTTGTCATCTAGTTATAAAATTCAAAGAGATTCAATGTCATGTATGAAGGACCCTTCTTGGGAATGCTATATTTGTATATGAGTAAATGAAAATGTCAAATAGCCCTCCAATACCAACCTCAAGCATCTACTTCAAGTCGACCTTAAATGAAATAATGAATTTTCTGCAACAGTCATGTCAGCTCACCCACTGCTAAAGTTGGCTTATTATGAAGGCTCCAAACAACTATAAATAGGGCAGCTCAGCCTCATTTCATAGCAAGAAGTTTGATCAAGATCAAGTCTGAAATAAGAAGTGCGAAGGTCACTTAGGAAGGAGCATAATCATCAGCAAAGAGCGAAGTCTTTGGCATCATTTTAGATCTATTTTTGGGTTACGTTGATCTGACACGTGTGAAGAAAGGGATTGTCTCTATTGCAGAGGAGGTTGAAGTATTGCAGTCCCATTGGAAGGTCAAGACAAGGAGGAAGCAAAGGTGTATATCAAGCTGAGTTGTCAAGGAAGCTGCCTCCACCTATAGTGAAGGGAATAAAGGTTCTAAAGTTGATAATTTACATGTGTTAGGGTCTCTAAAGGAAGCTGGGAAGTTGCAAGTTTGAAGCAGAGAAAAAGAAGGCCAAGATTCGAAGTATAACTGAGGTACAAAGGAAGGTAAGCAGTTGGACCAAGTGTTGACTTGGGCACAAAAGAGAAGAAGTGAAAGAAAAATTGTGTCTTGGTCTTGGAGTGGCAAATAAGTCAAGGGTCTTGGTCTTGGTATTTGTCAATTGAAGTCTCTATAAGAAGAAGAATTTGTTTGGGTTTTCCTCTCATGTGGGAGAGTTTTTGGCCTTGGATGATAGACTATATTCTACGTCTCTTGTCTCTTTATTGTTTATGAATTGGTAGTTGTTTGATGAATAATAAAACTATAATAACATAAGTAAAAGAAGATCCTAATATAAGAAGTAAAAAACATTCACAAGTAGTTATCAATAGAAGAGATATCACTTAATCTCAATGCCCTAGATTTCTCAACACAGTTTACTCAGTAAATTCGAGTTGGAGGAGTTAGAGTTCAGTTAAGCATGTGTGATTGCTAATTTGTACCAGTCAAGGTCAGTTATATCAAGTTGTTTTCAGTTAAACTAAGGTCAGTTGTGTAGTGGGACTTCAATCAAACTCAGTGATCATCCTGTTAATTGATCAATCAACCCAAAATATCTAGTGCATGTAGAGAATTCAAGTTCCCTAGCTGTGGTGGAGATTCCAAGGCAGTGTACATCAATTGTAGACTAGTCCTGAGTGTATAGGTGTTGCATGTAGATAGATGATCAACCTTGGGAATTGCGCAATCCATTTTGGAGAAATTCCTAAATAATATGGGCCTAATTTCTCAAGGAATTGCGCAAGTAAATAAGAGCTCAAGTAGAAGTAGAAATTGACTAATTATGGGTTAGAGATTCTCACTGAGCAGAGAGATAGGTATTCACTTGTAGCTTGTGCTCAGTTGAGCAAAGCAATTGTAATACATCTCTATTCATCAGATTAATGCAAGCAGACAAGGGTTTTTTAGCAATTTCTTTTCCCTGGAAAAATTATTGTGTGCATGTGTGCTATTTCTCATTGCATGTTTGTATTGATGTTATAAATTGTGAATTGAATTACACAAAATAATAGAGTAGGTTTGTGTCTTGTGATTTTATTAAAACTTCATGAGAAGTTGCAAATCTACACCATAATTTCTACAATTTTGGTTTAGAGATGGATTACACAATGTTATTTTGGTTATATGCATCCTTGCTATATATATGTGAAACTTATTGTATTTGTGATAATAGTTGCATTCATGTGGATGCACATGAATATATATGTTTTTTTATTTTCAAAATTTGTATATTTATGTATTTTTTGATTGATTCATTCTTTTTTTTCCTGGTTCTAGTGTAGTTTATAGTTTGGGAGTCGATCAATTTGATGACTAGTCCAGTTCTAATAACATTACTTTCTATAGCTTGAAATTTTTCCCATCAGTAAAGATTGGAAATGAATCAAAATCAATATAAGAGTGCTTCATAGCCTAAATTGGAATTAGAGGCCCAAGTTCCTATTGTTGAGGTCTTTCAATTGCAAATGCTAATATCTGCAGAGATACATTTTGGGTTCAACTACAACACATTCCTTGCCAAGTTTCCATGCTAATTTAGGATTAAATGAATGGTAAATTTAAAAAATGGAATAGTATTAAGACTAATCTCTTTAAGGTGAAAGAGGCACAACCTCTCCTTAGAAGGGCTAATTGGCTTGGACATTCGGGTCTATGATGTATTCTGGTGGAATAACTTTGCAAAACTTGACACCATAAGGTTCATTCCAATTTCCAAAATAGACTAAGCCTGATTTATTATCCTAGAGTCCATAATATGAATAACCTCTAATCAACTGTATAAACATGTTAATCATTGACAAGATGTGGAAGAAAGTATCAAACATAAACCTTTGAATTCGGAAGTAAAGATTTCCAAGCCATATGTGAACAACTATAGAATTGCGTAGACTAAAAATATTTAGATTTTGATCACTATGCTTCACAATTAAAGGAATTAATCTTGAACAATGAGTCAAGATCAAGACAAAAAGTTATTACTAAATCTAAACAACAAATTAGGAAAGTATTTGATTCAATTGAGCAATCACGTTCCATATGTATATTTTCATTTTATAGATGAATGGACTCATAATCTAAATATATATTTTTATATGACTCTTATCATTAATCTGGGTAAAGTGCATTACATGGAGTGAATCAATAAGAAATGTAAAAGTTAGTAATCTTGCTCCTAAATTAAATAGAGTTACATAGTTGCAACTCTCATTAAGATGCTATAAAAATGTAAATCAAAATTATTCACTAGGATATATTTTAATTATGATTTGGTGCCATAGGGCCCTACGCTTGCCTCTCATCCTATGGTATACCTCTAAAAAGAGAGAGAATGTCACTGACATGAAAATATGAGAAAAATTACATCTGCTATCAATCACCAATTGGACAATTTTTAAGCATTTTCGAAACAATTTACAATCACCGAAGCTTTTGTTAAAATTTGTCATAACATGCATCATTTGCATGTGTAACATACTATATAGATTGAAAATAGTTTCCCAACCATCTACAAAATATCTGTTAATCCTTAACATAGACACACAAGGGTGCAGTTGATAAGTGCTTAAACATAGATGCCTGAGATTTTTTTTTCCAACCATTTAGAATTACCCAATTGTTTTGAGCCATTAAGATCTCTTAAAATAATTTCACCTAATTAGAAAGACACAAACTTGGATAAAACCATACTTGCAATAAGAGAGCGAAGATTATGCATGACTTAAAGGACAATTGGTATATCTTAAATAAAGTTAAAAAATAGAAGGTAAAGATGAATTTTAGATCAAATGACCTAACCTGATTGAAAATGGCATGTTAAACATTGTACCCACCATTTATAGCATACAATTTTAATTAAAAACAAGAAATATAGACCTTGGAGAGGTCATATGTGTAAAATCTATCTCCTTATGCATTCATATATGTATGTCTATATATAAAAGAATAAATAGAGTAAGTGGGAATAACTGCATTACATATGTTCAACTAGCTAGATAGGTACTTGCATGTTAATTGAAAGTTAATAGCTAAACAATAATTTAGAATTGGAATCAAAACTCATATTGTGTACAAAAACTACTAACCTTAAGGATTTCCCTCAATATTTTCATCTTCTCTATTCATATTGAGACCAATATTGGTAGTGCTCGACCATTGTATTTTCACGACACACAAAGGTAGACTAATGAGCTTTTATAGTTTAACTACCACCCCTAGTCATTTTGGGCTACTTTATTAGTTTTTTTGAATAATAATTTAAAAAGTACCTTGGATGGTTAAAACAAAAAAAAATATATATATATATATATAATGTGTGTAAATTATATTTACTAAAAATTTATAATGATAAAGGTAAATCTGTCTAAGTCATAATGAAAAAATTGATGAATAAAAAAACCCACACATAAAATATAAAAAAACTACCACAAACAAAAACAAAGAACTTAAGTGGGAAACATAATTGAATATAAATAAACTACCACAAACCAAGACAAACAACTTCACTGGAAAGAAATAGAATATAAAGAAACTATCACAAACAAAGACAACTTGGACTATTCATATAGTCAAAGGCCTTTTGTCCTTTTCCAAAGATCCCTTTTGTTGACATAGTCAACTCAACAACCTGCAAGCCACCCTCACCTAATGGTGCGGTCTCGATTAATAAACTATTAAAAAATTTCGTTGGTGTGCCTTCATGTGAGGTGCGTTGTGTGGTGAGGGGACATTCCTCAGAAGTTGAGCCTTCATGTGCCATATTAACGAGTGATTAATAAACATGGAAGGTAGTCTTTATAAATAAACTATTAAAAATTTTCGTTGGGGGTGCCTTTCATGTGAGGTGCATTCCTTTGAAGTTGAGCCTTCATGTTCCATATTAAGGCGAGTGACTAATAACCATGGATTTACATTTGACCCTTGAATTTTGCAACTTCAAAATGAAAATTCAAAGCTATCTATATTGTATTGTTATGCATTTGGCATATGAAGCTAAAAAAACGCTATTTATATGGTTGTGTTGTTGCATTTAGCATATGAAGGAAAAACCGCTATATCGAGCATCAGAACGAGAAAGAGAGGAGAAGTTGCATACCCTGAAGATTAGCCTTTTCCCGATCCGACCAGCAGGATGATTCAAAGCAAACTGTTCTTTAGTCAAATTCTTAGCCTGCATCAGAGCTATGGCCACAGTGTCCCCAAACAGCATCTGTATTGCTGTGGAAGTAACAGGGGCTAGATCAAATGGGCAGAGTTCTCTCTCCAATGGCAAATACACATGCATATCACACACACTACTCAGCTGAGAATTTATGCGTGAAGTGACAGCTACCAAGTATGCACCCTTGGCTCTGGCACATGGAACAAGCCTCAGAAGCTCTTCTGTAGTACCACTCTTACTGAACAGGACAAGCACATCGTTGGGCCCAACTATGCCAATGTCACCATGGAGGGCATCGGTGGGTGACAGGAAAATAGCATTTGTGCCTGTTGAGACACATGTCTGTGTTATTTTCTGTGCAACAAACCCACTTTTGCCCACTCCTGTGAAGAATATGACTCCCTTGGCATCGATGATAACTTTGGCGAAGGCCTGTACTTGGGCATACTCAGTATTCGAGAAGAAATAATCAAGGAGCTGCCTTTGTTCCTCAAATAATTTTTTCATTTGGGGAATGCCAACTGCAGGAGCAATTCCATTGACCTTTTTGATGATGTCCATTGGCTCAGATAACGCCGCCATTGTTATTGTTGAAGATCTGCGAGAGGTCAAACCGCCCTCTAGTTTAACAGTGCAGTGTCTTGTACGTAAAACTCCTACCTCCTCTCTCTTGCTTGTGCGTCCTTTCCACCTGCTGGGGACAGGAAATTTCCTGAGAATGTTTGATCGAGGACTAAGGGAACGATGCTCCTGGATTCCCCAGGCATTCACACCCATGCAATGAGATTGTTTGGTATTCATGATTTCCCAACTAACGAGTCTTCGTAATGACCGGGTAACAGAGTTTGAAAATGGCATGAATTAAAAGGAAGGGATGGACACATTTATAGTCAAATGGGCTGTTAATTTTGTCTTTGATGATGGAACGAGCTACGCAACATTCAATTGGGTGTGACTAGGATGCGTTTTTGACTGGCATTGCATGAAAAAGGCCATATTAGGTGTGACTAATGTTTTGTTGCATGAAAAAGGCCATGTTAGGTGTGACTAATGTTTTGTTGATTGGGATGCCATAGACTTAGTGAATAATTTTGTTCTTATTAGTTTAGCATTTACCCATATAATTTGCAATATTTAATTTTAAAAAATAAATATTTATTTCAATATTATTAAAATAAATAAATTTTAAATATTTGATTAAATTATAATCTGAAATTTTTATTACAGTTTTTGTGTAATATAATTGTATTGGGTGTAGATAACATCTTATACCATAATTTATGGATATGGTTGCAATATTTATGCATGATTTTTAGATATTTGTGTAGTGATATTTTATTTTTAAGCTTTATATAAAAATTATCCAATTTTTTTTAAATAGCTTAGATAAATATCATCAATTACTTTCCATCATAAAATTAGACAAATCTTTGCATAAAAAATGAATAATGATATATAAATAAATATATTTATCTTCCCACCATTATTTATGTTTCCCTTAACACTTATGTAGGAGTAAAACTGTAAATGTGTAGTCTTGCTAGGGGTTACTATCCACCAAAGTTATGCAAGCCTTTGTGCTAAAATAATTGATTTATCCACTTCACATCTCAATTTATTAGTTCATGCCCTAAGCAAGACTTTAAGATTCTATTTAGCTATTAACCACCATCAATTTAGTATAGACTAATGTAGGTTATAATTTTTTATGCAATTTTTTCCGAAGCATAATTTCTAACTTGAGTGACAATGACTAAGTTACATGCAGTGGTTATTTAAATGGTAAGTTGAACGAATAAATTCACCAAAACTAAAACCCCAATGTTTTTAGATTTGTTTATAGATGGTTTTTGTGTAAATTTAGCAATTGAAATTACAAGAATTTCAAAATGATAGTTTAAGTAGTTTTATGGCATGAGATTGTCTTTCAGATTAATCACATCATTAAGATTTGGTCCACATTTCGTACCATCTAATGTGGTTTATCCTAGGGACAAAGGTGAAAAAATAAATCTATCCAAATGTTTACATAAGAAAGATGCATCAGGCTCTAGAGTTAGCCGTTAGGAATTAGCTAGTCCAATTAGCACTCATTGCACATTGCATCGACTGTTAGGAATTAGCTAGTCCACTTAGCACTCATTGCACATTGCATCGGGTGATGCTCACAGGGATGAAGAAGTGGGATTGAAACTAGTGAAATAAATCACATAGTGTCAATCATCACTTCGAGGGCTTGCACCCAGTAACCAGGACTTCCTGGTAGGTCACCCATCCCAGATCGCCTTTGGCTCAAGTGCGCTTAACTGTGGAGTTTCCCCCACAATCAAGCCCACTTAGCTTGCTACCTCATTACCTTAGCAAGTATTGTGCCTCATGAACCATTCAAATAGAGTTCCCTTCACTCTTTTGAATAAAGAATTGGGGGTTTTCGCAGTGCATTATATTTGATATCATTTTTTGGGATTCAATTGTGTTAAGTAAGTCATTCATCTATGTCCATTTCCATGAGAGGTAGTCGTAACTGACTAATTTCTCATGATTTTTGAATAGTCCACTTAGCACTCATTGCGTCGGGTGATGCTCACAAGGGTGAAGAAGTGGGATTGAAACTAGTGAAATCAATCGCATAGCGTCAATCATCACTTCCGGGGCTTGTACCCCTGTAAACTAAGTGGACTATTCAAAAATCATGAGAAATTAGTGAGTTACGACTACCTCTCATGGAAATGGTCATAGATGAATGACTTACTTAACGCAGTTGAATCCCAAAAAATGATATCTAATATAATGCATTACGAAAATCCCAATACTTGAAATGAAATTAATTAAATTATGAAATAAGAATTAGCATTTAATAATTTGCCATTATAAAATAATTATTAAGAATTAACCATTATAAAATAGATATTAGGAATTAACCATTAAAAAATAATTTTTAGAAAAATTAAAATACTAAAAACAATTTTTATTTATTATTTAATATTAAATGAAATAAAATAAAATAATTATCAGAAGAATTATGGCGTAAATCACATATAAAAAGACATTTGTCAACGCGTTTCGAACCAACTAGTGTGGTTCATCGTCAGGAAAAGTTGAAGAAACAGATCCAGTGCAGCAAGTTAAATAGTCTGAGCAGAGATTCCAACGGCTAACAAGATAAACAACTAATTTTTGACTTGAGACCCAGGTCAAATTTTTATAAATTAATTAATATTATTATTTCTCTTACA